>JAOYSI010071902.1:3411-13982 GCA_025775065.1 Hiodon alosoides
CTTTTTCTGATTTCTTTTTCTGATTTCTTTTTATGATTTCTCCTTGCCATCTGTCTTGTAATTCCTCCCCTTTTTTTGATATTTCTTTCATTTGTCCTCCCTTCCTGTTTCCGCTGCTGTTCGTCTTCTCTGATAACCTTCCCTTCTCTGATCCATTCATCTCCAATTATCAAATGTGTCCTGCCATATCATATTGCTTCAGTAGAACTAACATTCTGAAGAGAATCACTCTACTGAGTAACATTTCTCTTCTGGGTAGTCTTGTGATGTTTATGGCCTCTCTGCCTCCATCTCTCTGCCTCAGGTTTGAGATCGACGAATCGTCGCCTTGCTGTGGGGACGATTGCTCCTATGAGATTCTAAGTCGACGAACAAAATTTGGAGAGGCGGGGGTTCACGGGCATGGAGGGGGCCACTGTGGGGGCTGCTGCCATTGAGGAGGGATAAAGGGGGGGGGGATGTACCCTTCTCATCGATGGGGATGGGGGGCAACCCTAACCAAGACACAGACCCAACAGCATACCTCCTTGTCTACCCACACAAAACATTTATGTCCATCATTTATATTTTAAAAGTCCCTCTCTGTCCTTGATGCATGTACTTAATATTTTTTAAATGCCTCACAATGTGGCCCTCTCTCCTCTCCTACACATTTTTCTAGAATTTTAAATTAATAAATTAAAAACGGAGTGAGAAGACTGATGTAGAGGTGCCCTCAGATTTTGATGTGAGGCACTGTTTTTATACGTTACACTCTATAATGAAGCCCTGGAGATTATCGGTGCATTTTTCAAAAACACAGAACCAGGACTTTTAAATTTCATATAAGGAAATAAACTTGGCATGGGTCAAACTTGAGCCTTGAGAAGTTATTCCTATTTGTCCAGTTAGCACTGTGGCACCTGGGAGAAGAAACAAAAGGACAACAATGCTAATTATTTGGTTCACAATTATGAATGTTCTTGCAGGTATATATCCCAATAACAGGCCAATCAGTTCTCTGGTTACAACATTGCAAGACGTGGTTGTAGGAGGGGCAGTAGAAATATGCTAATTACAGCAGGAAAGAAAGGCTTGTTACGTCTCTCCTGTTTTATATTTTTTTGTGTTGTGATGATGGTATGCTGTGAAATTTCTTCTGTTGAACTTCCTTCACCCATTTCTGTATTTTTTTTTTTACTTACCGTTTTAGGAAAAAGGTTCTTTTTAAAGAAAAATAATCAATAAATTACGTTTGTTTAACGGAAAGATACCTCCAGTAGCTCCTTGCTTTAATGTAAATGGGAAGAATCCAGTAAAATTTCTGCCTTGTTAGGGTTTCATTTATTTGTGGCAAATAAAAAGATTTCTAACTTTATTTATTTATTTTTATTCGAGGATTGCATACATTATGATGCCTATTAATTTTGTGTGTGTACTTCATTTTTAATTTAATTTGGAATTGCCGTGTTTCTAATTTGGAATTGACAATTGTGCTAATGCAACTTGGCTAATGTACTACGACTACCACCACCACAGGTCTGTTTCCTCCTGTGTTAGTCTCCTTTGAGCTTCCCTCTTTTCCACACTGTGGACTAGACAGCCCGCACAAGAAGCGCAGCGACAGTACTGCTAGCCTGCAGGCACCCAAGAAGCCGGTAGGAGACACTTTTTAGCGGCGAGCTGAGAGAACCGCTTCCGATTTAACCCACCCCAGCCAGCATATAAGGCTCAGTTAGCAGTTGGTCGAGAACTTCTTTACCAACTTTGGGAAGCTAAGATAATGTTTTTAACACAAGGCTATTTAGTTATTTGTATTGACAGATGTTGCTGAACCATATTAGCAAATTTAATGTTAATAAAAACCCAATGCACATTCACACAGAGCAGCCACATTATTAGCTACTCCTACCTAATGGAAAGTGGGTCCCCCCTTTTTCCTCAGAACAGTCTGAATTCTCTGGGGCCTGGATTCAACAAGGTGTTGAAAGGGTGCCATAGGGACGTCATCCCTCATCAGCTTCGTTGTGTCCATAGTTATCGCATGTTTAATGGTAGAGAATCTCTCCAAACAGGTCACTCCATCTCATCCCACAGATGCGCAATAGGATTAAGATCTGATGACAGAGGAGTCCACTACAGTGCGCTGTATTCGCTGTCGTGATCCCAGAACCAGTCCTGGACCTCCTGGGCTTGTGGCATTCAGCATTATCCTGCTTGAAGAACCAATTTACAGATGGATACCCTGCTGCCATGAGGGGATGCAGTTGATCAGCAATGATGTTTAGGTATCTTGTGGCATTCAAACATTCCTCTATAACAAGGGACCAAATGTATGTCACGAAAATGCTTTCCATGCCGCCACCACCTGCCTGCATTATTGAAACGTTTTTTCATCATATTCTGGTGCCTAATCGTATCCCCCCCATGAAGCAGCATGAAACAGCAGGAATGGAATAATCAGATCAGGCAATGTTTTGCCAATCCTCCATCCTACAGTGTTTGTGCTCCTTAGCCCACTGTAACAGCAGTTTCCTATTTTTTGTGGACAGAAGCAGCTCTTGGCTGCCATACTTCATCTGTGACAAGGTGTGGGTCCCAATATACCTCTTTCTCCACCATGGTTGTACTTTGCTGTTGTTTGACAGACAGTAGTCCATTTGTCACCCTGCACAAGAAGTGTCGGGTTCTGTCAGTTGCTGTCACCAATGCACTGCTACTGACCACAGAACTGGCCAGAATGATCATGTCTTGTTGAAACTCACGAGATCCTTTGACCTGCCCACAATACTACTCCCTAGGTCTTTGCCTACTCACTTTAGATAGCATTGTCCGAACACAAGATATCCCCTTCAAACCTAGTCACTTATGAGCCACTTTTCTCGCATATGCTTTGCAGGCTATACAGCCCACCGATTGGAGGAGCATACCCTCTCTATGTTGTGGTTACAAGCAAATCTAATATTACTTCGAAATCATCGTGGCTTTTGTAAGATGCTGCCTACTAGCTTTGATTGATAGGGTGCTGCAGTGCGCTTTGAAATGTAAATATAAATGCCTTGTGCAATTTGAAAGTTAAAATGGAAAAGATGGCAGTTGAATGAAAATTCTAATCAAAAATTCATATTTACATTTCAAAGTGTGGGTTTCAAAGTAGATGTTTATTTCACTATTTATTTCAAGATTTATTAATTTTTTATATATTTAATTATTTAGTTTTGACAGGAAATGTCCTGTCTAAAAACATCAAATACATTACAATTGTATATAACATTCTACCCAACAGGAATACAAATATTTATATGATCAGGTTTCCTTCCAACATGTCTTTTGATTCTACATCCATAACACTGCATTTCTTTTTTACCTATCCTAATTTAGTTAGAGTTTAACACCAGCGTAAACAACCAGGCCTGAGTTGAGGAGTTCTTAGATTAGTTAGAGGGTGTAAAGGACTAAGTGATGAAATTGAAAGCTATTGCATCATGTATACTTCCGTGCCTTTGGTATGTCATAGAATAAAGCAGAAGCTGTGAAAAGAGATTAATTATTGCTCATTCTACAAAGATATTCTAAAATGGCCTGGACACTTCTGTTGGTACCCCTTAGAAAAGATAATAAATAATTGGATTATAGTGATATTCCAAACTAATCAGTTTCTTTAATTAGTATTACACGTCTCCAATCTTGTAATCAGTCATTCAACATATTTAAATGGAGGATGGAATCACTGTGCTGTTTGGTATCGTTGTGTGCGCTTGACACACTGAACATGGACCAGAGAAAGCAAAGGAGAAAGTTGTCAGAGTAGATCAGAAAAAAAAATATAGACAAGCATGGCAAAGATAAAGGCTACAAGACCATCTCCAAGCAGCTTGATGTTCTGTGACAACAATTGGAAATATTATTAAGAAGTTCAAGATCCATGGAACTGCAGCCGATCCCCCTGGGCGCAGCCGCAAGAGGAAAATCGACCCCAGATTGAACAGAAGGATAGTGTGAATGGCAGAAAAAGAACCAAGGATAACTTTCAAAGAGATACAAGGTGAAGGTACGTCAGTTTCTGATTGCACCATCCATCGCTTTTTGACCGAAAGTGGCCTCCATGGAAGAAGCCCCACTTTTGAAAGAAAAACATTAAAAAGCCAGACTGGAATTTGCCAAAATGCATATTGACAAGCCAAAATCCTTCTGGGAGAATGTTCTTTGGACAGATGTGTCAGAACTGGAGCTTTTTGGCAAGTTCTATGTTTGCAGACTAAAACATCAAACTTTCAAAGAAGAGGACACCATAATATTGAAGAAAACAAAGGTCTTCAATCTGTTTAGGAGGAAAGCTTCAGATTGAGTCAGGATTTATTACATACAAAATGTACAATAAATTCCCGAATGAAGAGATAGTTACAGCAAGTACCTAAGTCTACCGAAGCATCTCTGATGCATACAGGCTGACATGGCTTTCTTACAGGCCAGCATCAATGACAAACGGGTGGGTCGACAATTTATACACAGGACAAATGGATTTTACAGGATGGTTACAGAACAATAGACAAGGTGCTACCACGTAGTCATAGCAGGGAATAACTCAATTATGGGGGGACAGCCTGGCACCCAGAGAGGCCATTTGCTTGGTTATGTTTTGGGGCTGCTTTGCTGCTCCAGGCACAGGGTGCCTTGAATCTGTGCAGGGCATGATGAAATCTCAAGACTATAAAGGCATTCTGGAGTGAAACGGACTGCCTAGTGTCAGAAAGAGCTGTCTCAGTCACAGGTCAAGGGTCCTCCAACAGGATAATGACCTAAAACACACAGCTTAAAAGCACCCAAGAATGGGTAAGAACAAAACATTGGAATGTTCTGAAGTGGCATTCTATGAGTCCTGATCTGAATTCTATCGAACATCTATGAAAAGAGCTGAAACTAAGGCAGTCTGAGAAATACCCCCAAAATGTACCCTTTTTCCATCAAATTTAAGGCTTGTGTAATTGAATTGCAAGGGGACCCACCTTGTAATATACTAATTATTCGAATATAGATTGGAGACTTGAAGAAATACTCCACAGGGTGTTGTAACACTACATTTTTCGAGAAGTGTGATTGCATCATCATGTCTTAGACTTTTGAGGTGAAAGTTAATGAGTAGCAGAAAATGATGGACATTATTATGCAGCAAATCTCCTATAAACGAAACTAAAAAAAAAAAAAAAAAAAAAAATATGGGTTTTTAATGTTTAAAGCTTAATTACAGTCAATTATGTTTTAGTAACGGGTACCGAACACTGCCCTGATGCGTTTTCAATTGTATAAGCAATATTCAGACTAAAATTTTGCATGGATTGACAGTAAGTTTATTTATCACTACTTGTCATTCTGGACATGTTGAGTGAGGCTCTTATTGAGGCGGATTAATATAAATGTCACTAAAGCGGGCGTCTATTTTAAAATGACTCGGTTACAAAGCTGACTGCCATTAAAAATAACCCAGACCTGGAACAAATTCATTTTTCGAGAGTGTTAAGTGATTCACAGCACACAATGATCATCACATGCTGATTAAGCATCATCACATGTGCTGAAGGTGCTGAGCTATCATCCCCGCTCCTCGCCGACTACATTATTATTGTGTTCAATTCTATACGTGTCTACTATTATGTAATTTCCCAGTTCTGTTGGCTGCCTTTGGGGTCACGGAACAATTTTCCAAATTCTATACTTTTTTTGGTATCTTTCTGCCAGGGAATAGTTCCGATTTATATTTATATTTTGTCATTAAGCTCACGAGCCCTATTGATAAGTACTCAAAGTATGTACAATGATAAGTGTCCTAGTGATCTTAAGGAAATCACAGTGCTGTTGGAAGAGGAGAGTTTTCAGTTTCGCAGAGAGGGGACCGCTAGTGAGAGATTGAACCTTTCTGGTGGGGATGTAAGGTGAAATGAGTGTGCAGAGGTAGCCAGCTGCTGATCGAGTGGTAGCTTTGTGGGTGAGGATCTTGAGGCGAATCCTAACTTCAACAGGTAGCCAGTGAAGTTTGATGAGGATAGAGGTAGCGTGGGTCCGCTGATTGAAGACCCCCCGGACAGCAGCATAAAATAATATTCAGGGGTCTATAGTGTCCATTTTTTGTTATTTTAATTAAATTTAGCCGATATACAATATATGTATTTTTGTTAAATATGTGATTTATTTTTATTTTTTTTCAATTTTTGTTTTGGTAGCTACCCCTTCTGAAATGAATGTTTTTGTGATTTTGAATGTATCGTTGCTTGTTCACATTTGTTTGGTTGTTTCTATTTTTGTTGTGTTTTTACATTGTTTATTAGGGGCCAGCGCAACTGTTTATTATGTAGCTCTAAGTTCCCTATTTATGTTATAGGCTACTAATTTAGAATGAGATATTCTAAATATTTGTATTTTATTTACAATATGCTATATAAACATGGCATATTGAATACCCCAGTGATATGGAACGTTTACATAATAGGGTGGATAATTGCCTAAAACAGAGGCTAGACTTTGCGCACTAAGAAATGCATTGAGACGACACCGCGCCTACCATCGATAATGATGTAGGTAGTCCATTATCTTGTGGTCGTTTCCCAGTCACAAGTGCGTCATTAACGACAATTCATAATATAAAATTGGCCTATAGATTTCCCTGATCGTGATTTTTGTTGGTCTATGAACTGATAGTAATAATACGGGGGGACAGTGAGGTGGATTGACATCTAAAAAATGACCTAGTAGAACCAACCAAATTGTTTGCAACACGAAATATGCCACAAACAAACCCCGGGTAATTTGAAATATTTAGTTTTACTCCACCCATTTCTTTGAGGAAGCGGATGGTGCTGGTTTTGTTGGTAGTTCCGGTTTTTCTACAGAAGACTTGAGGATTCAAGGGAGAAGCTAGGCCAAATTAGATTCACGCAAGGTAAATTATCTCGCGGTTTCTTATGAAATCAAATCTTACGCGTACACTACACATAAATTCATAGTTAGATTTTTTTTTTGTCTCTTTAGTTTTTGAACACGAAATAGATGGCTTCCTAACTAACAAATTATCGAATATGTGAGATTGGTCCATTCATCCTCGCTCTAGGCCTAGGCGTCGTCCATTATTAGCAAGCTAACCGTACCTTGGAGCGATACATTTTTTTTTCTTTGCAGTGCAGTTATCTACTAATTTTTACGTAACAGCCCCCCGAATGAGAGAATCTCTATCAATGTCACAGTTTCGATTGCTAACTGGCTGTCGATTTGAATTGTGGGTAGTATTTGTTGATCGTGAGTAGCATTTGTCGTTTGCATGGACTATCTTGTGTATGGATCGCTTTGTTCATTGTGTGTCGATATAAAGCAATACATACTTTTAAAAAGTGATCTATTTGTAAATGGAATCGTTCGAGGGTCTCCAGTCCTATTGACTACGCAAGTGCGGCGTTTTTATATTTCAAAAGTTAGGCATGCCACTTGCATTCTTGTTTCTGGATACGCTTTCCAAAGAAACATTTTTGTCAGTCATTGGCGTGTAATATGGCTATGCAAATGCTAAAAAATTGAAAGACAATCGTTCGAAGCTAATGCTTACGTAATGCACTATTATGGCTACATATTAGGCACCGAAAGCTGTAATCTGTAAATATATACTTTGGAAATGGTGCTAATTCTCTAAGCATTGTTAATTAAAATGTTCTCTACTCTAACAATGTTCCTTTTAATAAATTACTATGGTCAGAATTTAAGAAACATTCTCCCTAAATGCAATCACTCCCTTTTTCTGAACGTTTAGGAGCTGTTGACACCTTTTAAAAGCACAAGTGGACGTCACAGAAAATACGCCTACAGCACAGCCAGACCTCAAGCTGTAGAAGGAAGTCACAGAAAAATAACTAGTGTCCCCCTATCCCTCAACTTAATATCCTTGATTTAAAAATTTAAAAAAGTTCAGACAACTTCAAGATGGTGAAGGTGTTTGTGGGCAATGTAAACTCTTCCACCACAGAGCAGGAGCTGCGAGCGCTGTTTGAGAAGTACGGTGAGGTGTCTGACTGTGACATCCTGAAGAACTATGGCTTTGTGCACATGGAGGAGGAAGAAGCCGCGCAAAAGGCTGTGTCCGCCCTGCACAAGCACGAGCTGAATGGCTCCCGGATCACTGTGGAGTATGCAACCACAAAGGTGCGCAACGCCACAAAGATCTACGTGGGCAACGTTCCTGAGGGGGTCACCGCTGGCAAGATTAAGGAGCTCTTTCAGCAGTATGGCAAGGTGGTGGAGTGCGACATTGTGAAGAATTACGCCTTCGTTCACATGCAGCGGGAAAACGAGGCCCTGGAAGCCATTGCCGAGCTCAACCACTCTAAGCTGGAGGGCCAGAAGATCTTTGTGTCCCTGTCCCGCAGCAACCAGGCGAAGGACGGGCGTGTGGAGGATTTCCCTCCACCCCCACCGCACCATCCTCACTATCCACCCCATATGCACCATCATCCCCACTACCTCCCCCCCCGACCCCCGCCTGGGGAGTACTACCTGCCCCGAGGCCGCCTCCCACCACCTCCACCCCTCCCCCCACCTCCACCACGCGCTTTCTACGAACGTGAAATGTATGAGAGGGGAATCCGCTACGACCCCTACTCCTCCTCTGCTCGCTGCTACGAGCGGGATGCGTATGATCGTCGCATGCCACCCCCGCCCCAGCGCCCTCTCTCTCCTCCTATGGCTGCCCGGTACTACCGTGAGCGGAGCCCCCTGGGGAGCCGGCGTGCTCTACTGCCCCCGCCTCCTCCACCACCGTCCTCGGCTGGCTACGCTCGCAGCTACAGCAGGAGTGGTAGCATGGCAGCCCCCCCTGCCCCTCCGTCATCCTCCTCCTCCTCTGCTTCCTCGTCCCATTACCATCCATCCCATCAGCGCTACTCGGTGGGATCAGGGTTTGACAAGGATGATTATTTTGATGACAAATACAGCAACGGCTTCACCAGAGGCTACTGAACCCCATCACCCAAAAACAGGTGGTTTGGGTTACTCTGAATCTGAAATCGGCTATCCCTGTGTTGGAGGGCTGCAGTCCTGCGGGTTTTAGTTACCTTTCAATTTTCAATGCGTTAACATCTAAAACACAAGATGAAGTGACTCAAAGTAGTTGAGTAGCCTCAATAATGCAGTTAATGAGGTGAGTAGGAATGGAGATCTGCAGACCCTGCAGCCTTCCAACACTGGGATTGGCCACTCCAGGTCTCAACTCCATACACTGAGGGTTTTAGAGACAGGCTATTTTTTTAAAGGGGATCGGAAGGATAACACTTTGCTGTTGGTGGAGGGGTGAGAATAACGGTAATTTAAATAATATTGGAATAAACCTGATACTGTAGAGACAACAAAACTAGGACCGTACAGATGACGAGTTAAACGGGCATACGTTAGATTTATATTTAAACCGTTTTGTTTTTAAACATGGTCTTTGAGAGTTATTTTTTTGCTGACCATATCAGCCTTTGAAAACATTTTTTACTTTTATTTGCTATTTTATGTTTTGATGAGACAGGGAAAAGGCTTTCATAAGCTGAGATATTGTTATATCTCTGCATGCTGGTGACCACAGTGAAATTTATATTTATTCTGGCATATTTTAGGCCCTTTTCATTGCTATAACGATGTGCAGCTGATTGACCCATATTTAAGAATCTTTAAGTGATTATTTACCATAGAATTACATTGTAGATAATAATCTAATTCTGGATAATTAGACAAAGATTTGAGCTTGGAAAATCTTGGGCACATGCAAGACTTCACAAATTCTACTGCACACTTATCTTAGATACAATTACTATAAACAGTTTCATTGCAGTGACTTAAACTGAACCAAAGCTACATTTAGGTTTTACTAGCCTATAACATTTTCATTTTAATGTTAACCCCATGTGAAATAGGCTTAGTTTTGGTTATAGTTTTTGTTTACCAGGCTTCACCAGCAAGTCTTCCCCAGCTTAGCGTGGATACCGTAGGGATAGGTCTTGCAGTTCTACTTAGGAGGTGTGTGTGTGTGTGTGTGTGTGTGTGTGTGTAATCACACAGACATTTGAAGGGTATGAATTGTGAGGGGTGAAACATTTAATGCGTTGAGTCTAGGCCTCAGAATTGGTGTGAAGTAGATGCAGGTTTTCCTTCCAAAATTACGGTGGTCACCATTTAAGGACTCTTCTAACTAGTTTTTATATTGGTTTGCTTAAAGCTTGTTTGTTATATGGACGTTTCCTGTGATACCTTTCAGCTAATTCAGTCCATATCCGTTACCCTAACCTCCCCCACCACCTCCCATCGTATTTTTTCCAGTCACTCATTGCATTGCTGGTTCCCCTTTGACGTGTAAAAATAAATGTGTGTTTGTTTGTGTGCGTGTGTGAGAGACGGATACTGAGAAAGTATGGTGGATTGGAACATCTAGTCAGGAAGGGGTTCGGTTTGGTATAGAGTGGTGAGATTTTTAATTTGACAATCAAATCCACAACAAAATTGAAGTTTGTCAAAGTTGTGGGCAGACCGATCGCACTCTCCGCAACGAACGAACGAACGAACGAACGAACGAACGA
>JAOYSI010071913.1:8764-22021 GCA_025775065.1 Hiodon alosoides
GGCCAGGATCAGGTGATTAGACCGGGTCACAGGGTTGGCCAGGATCAGGTGATTAGACCGGGTCACAGGGTTGGCCAAGATCAGGTGATTAGACCGGGTCACAGGGTTGGCCAGGATCAGGTGATTAGACCGGGTCACAGGGTTGGCCAGGATCAGGTGGTTAGACTGGGTTTAATGTCATCAGATGAAGTGGGGCTACAGTGCAGCGAAGGGAGGAAGCTACAGGAAAAGACAGGAAGGAAAGACAGTACCTCTTCTTGACAGGAAAGGAAAAGCCGGAGTGAGAGAAGAAGAGGGACTTCTTGTGTCGCCGAGACTGGGCCTCGCTGTCCGAGTGCGGGCTGTTCAGACTAGAGGCAAAGGGAGGGCGAGGGATAGCCGGTGGAGGGCAGGAGGCAGAGACAACATACATATTTAAATGAGGTAATTATGGGGGGGGGGGGGCTTAAACGCCCTGATGGCACATGACGGAGATGATGATGTCAGTCGATCACAACCATACACTTGCAGTAGACTTCCTGTCAGGAAAAGCAGCAGTGTCCGACCTACTGCTGATACTGCATTTACCGCCCTGTTGAATGAGACCTTCTTGGGGACAGAGGCATCCTGCTAACACCCCGCAGCCCAGGCCAAACGCTTGCCTCCCCATTCAAGACAGACACGCCATTTACACGTGCAGGGCTTCAAAAGTTCTCAAAGGTCTCTCACCTGGCCAGAGAAGGTCAACACCACAGATCCACCTGCGCATTTATAGCCATTGCAAGGACAGCACATGTGTGCCCATGCTAACCCAGTTCAATGTCGGGCATGGCGATGGAAAGCCATGGCAGGATTCTTCTTCTTTAAAAAAAAAAAAAAAAAAAAATATGCGCTCTTTGTGACTGGACCCCAGCGTTTCATCTTGCTAGGCCAAGCCAATTCAAAAGGGCTTTTATCAGGAATTCTATTTCAAGGCCAACTTATGCCTCAGCATGGGTGGCCGCGAGGTCCCAGATATAATGGGGCGCCTGCTTTGAAAGGAAAGAAGGTTGTGTGGCTGGGGACCGGAGGAGAAACGTCAGTGAGATATTGACGGTCACCGTGGGAGGGGCATAGGAGGCGGGCTCCTCTGGAACCCATGCCTCTGAATGTGCTCAACCAGCGCCACTCATCACCCTGGATTTTAAACCCTGGAGTCCAGAAGACTGCCACTCAAGGTGTTCCTCCATAGCAAGCTCCTTTCAACAATCCCCGTACAACACAGAATATTTTAGTAACAGTGTCAAAACACTGATTGTGCTTTTAGTCACTCGACTAAACAAACTACAAACCCAATGCTCCTGAGCTGCATAATCACAGGTTCACTAAAGAGTGCATGAAGTGTGCACAACAAAACGTACAAAACACGGAAAACAAGGAAAGAGGGGAAACGTGTGCAGTTAAGGGCTATGAATAATCCATTTGTATTATCAATAAGCAATGCTACGCTATAATGCTAAGTGGGTGAGCTGGTATTGTGATTTATTCACAAAGACCATTGCTAAATTGCGACGTGCAATTAAAGTGAAAATTTAAAAAGCGTTACCACTGGAGATAATGTCCTGGGAATTACTTCACAAAGAACATGTCAGCTCTCATTGCGAAGAAGCCACCATATTCGAAGATGCAACCGGAGAAGCGGGACTTTTAGTTCAGCGGGACATTAATTATTCCTTGTTAAAGGCTGAGAAGTCAATCAATTATTAAACTGCTTGAGGTGATCACAGACAATGTACCTGCTGCCTGAAGATATCATTCAATACCTGCAATTGTCAAATAACTCAGCACTTCCAGTTTCCTGTGCGACTCTCTTTTTAATACACAATTGCTTCTGCATCAGAGCAGTTTCAGATGTTTTGAGAGACCTATTTTTAGTTAAGGTTCTCCAGGTAATAATTACATTTTAATTTTATACAGAAACAATGTTGCCATGTAAATAAATGGTGCACAGTACAAAGCCAGATAAATAACCTATTACAGTGGTATTTATGGTAAATTACAATGATACAGTTATGTTTATTTTTCTTCATCGACCATCATTACTTAAGAAGTTAAACTTAAGTTACTACTGGAGTGCGTTGATCATTTCAGTTTTATGCATGTCTTAATAATAGTTTATACGGATCCAACACATTCATTCATTGAGACTTATAGAATTATACGTCTGTCAAATTGGGTAGAAGTACACGCAAGCAGAGCAGAACAGAGATAATCTCATCTTTCAGGGTGTTCATTTGCAAGACCTGTTGACTGTGAGTATTAAATTGAAGATGTAGATTAAAGCCAATATATTGTCGCTGTATTGCTGCAGTACTGGTGATCGCCAAGGTGCTAGACCAGTTTGACATATATGGCTCGCAACAGCTATAAATGTACCTTTCGGTTTTACACGAGCCACTGAAGACCAACCCAGGTGTGAACCTAAATCCCATAAAATAATTATGGGATAATAATGCTACACGCAGTGTGGATTTATACTGTATGTATGTGTGAATCAAATGCGAGCAGCGCTAAATACTCTGGGCTAATTTTTTTGTGATGAGCTGATTTTCATAATTGCCTTTGTGAATTTGACACTAATAGCAGGTAGCTAGCAGTCACAGATGTCAGGCAAAAGTGTGAATAGCCTTAGAAGCTTTTTACAGTTTCAGTACAGGTGAAACTTAGTAAATCCGACTTCAGAGTTTTTTTCTCTTCAGAAGTACTTTCTCAAAATAGTCATGATGTGCCAAGATTAATGAGATTTTGGTTTAAAATGTACCACTAACTTGTATCAGGTCTCGCACTTTTTAAACACAAAAAGGCAGAGAAGCAACTATGTTAATTACAGAATTAAGGGCAGGTGAGGCTAAACTCAGGCTAAAAGTTGGGTTATTATCATAACCGTGGTTCCCTGAAATAGAAATATTAACCATCACTAATGGGTTATTCTCCTCATGAACCCAAATCACTGATATGCCAAATTTTGTGAGTGCTTGATGTCATGTGACTAGAATCCTATAAAATAACACTTTGGCCCCATTGTGGCAGTGACGACTGATTGTTAATATTTCAATTTCACGTCAATTAGCATTAAAGATGTCAGTGACCGACGCACCCCTGAACATGGCCCAAGACGTGGCCTGCCATCTCATGTAGGCGGAGGTAACTTGCTGAGATGATGCGCCTTCTTTACTGTCTTAGTTAGCCATCGGGGCAGCCGCTGCTAAGACAGAGAACCATAACAGCAGTTCTGACTGGTGTTAGCTTTCTTTTCTCTCCACATAGTACAATAGCGCTCTGACTAGGCACACCGTGTTCCTTCTCCGCTGCGTAAGCCGGCAGGCCCCTTTCAGAAAATGTCCTGCCAGAAAATGAGCTTTGAGAGTCACTTTCGCTGGGCAAGTTGAAATGGCCGCCCGGTACACCTTCAGAGCTGCCTTTATCAAGTAGTTCCTGCAAGAGCTGCAGAATCAAAGGGGATGTGGTGCCAAGACCTGCCTGTCCGAGGAGCTGCATCAGAGATATGCCATCAGTAAGACTATGGCTCATTTCAGCCACATCTTCTGCAGGCAGAACAGGAAAACATAACGTCCTCGTTATGTGCTACAGCCCTCCAGCTGATCGGGCCAAGCCCCGCGACAACTGAAGCCAATATTCTGGTTTGGTTAGCCGCCACAATGCTAGTGAAACTGCCCAGATGGCCCAGGGAAGCAGCGGCAGAGTAACCCTTCTTAAGGAGGTCCTCTTTCACTCTGCACAAGGACACCAGAGCCAAGCTGGGTAGAAACCACCAGTGCTGGAACAACCAACTCCAACGACAGAAAGTGGGCGAGCACCATCGCTGTGATGGATGGGTGCTGCCAAGAAGACTTTGTCTCAAGTTAAAAAGGAATGGGGGGAGCAGACAACTTGCCCGCTGGACTCTACTGGAGGATGAGGATCTGGGCGTCCACTTCGTATGCCTAGGTGGACGATTAGGAGCAGGACGCAGATGAGGAAGAGGGTTTCCGTGCCAGGTAGGCTGAACTCCTCACGCTCCCTTCCTGGGACAGTCTCCCTTCCTGGGACAGTCACTTCTTCCATGGCCACTGAGACCCCTAAAACGCGAAGGCCCTTGGAAAGGGCCGAGGCGATCCCTCTTACGGGCATTCCCACTACAGACACACTCCCGGAAGCTGGGGCAGAACCTTACACCCAGCTAACACAATTAGGTCCAGCTGGAAACTGATACCGTTCTCCTGTGTTAAAAAAAGGAAGTCACAGGAAAAAAACAAAAAACACACACAAGCATGCTAGAAAGCAGTTAAATAAAAGAAAACCGTTTTTAAAAACACCTTTAAAACAGAAGACTTTCTAATGAAGGCGTATGCTAGACCTGTGGACGAGAGACGCCAGTCACAGGATAGGCTAACAGACTAGGCCATGATCAGGCTAGCTAGCAAAGGCAACACAGAATCCCCCCAGACCTTTTCCTCTCACACTTAACAGTACACAAATCGCAAAATAGAGGGCAGATACTCCGTACTCAATTGTCTCAGTCTCTACGTCAAAAGTAGAAAGCGATCACACGATACCAAGCACTCTTGCAAGATCTGGCATATCTGCCCAGGAATTTCTGGGTTCAGAAAATCGTCTGTTACGGAGGGTTCATATTTTGTATTTGAAAAGAAAACACCTGTTGATACCTATCAGAACTTATTGGAGTGATTCCTTAGAATAGAGTAAAATAATAATACCAATACTAATGATAATAATAATACAATTGTAAAATTGTACTCCCGAGTTATGACTATTGATCTCCTGAACCATCAATATTTGTCAAAAAAAGTTTAACAGCTATGGAATTTGTAGCATAACAATACTCAAAAAGCATTTCTTAAAATCTACCTTGAAAATGACCTCAAGGTCAAATTTAACACGGTAAGCTTAAAAAGCATGTCCAATTCACTTACGGTTAGAGTGTTATACATTGGCTTAATTACTCAATAGGCACAAAGTGTGGAGAGCTAATAATAATCATCATTATCAACATTGTTGTCGTCATCAGCATCATCATAAACAAAATTAAGGAGGGCAAAACATAAGAGCATTCAGCACATCGAAGCGAGACACTTGCTTCAGTCCAATTAGTGGAGAAACCTCAGAGGAACCCATACAGTGTGGGAGGGAGTAGGGTCCCTCTGGGATCAACGGTGGGTCCTGGGACTGGTCACAGGCGAGCCGGTTATTAACGGGTTCTTTTTTAATAGGTCCATTTCATTCTTCTTCTTTTTTTCTTTTTTTTTTTTTAACTTTTAAGTGCAAGGCCTTGACATAGTATCCTGTGCTGTTTATTTCAATGATGGACCTGAGCGTGGGTTTCAGCCAATTACCACACAGAGCAGTGCGTGAAACCTCAAAGCAAAGCTAGCCACTCACCTCCACTCAAATTCTAATTTACACTCTGCTGTATCTAAAAGTGACATGCTAGTGTACAGGAGAAAAACATTCATTTCATCCCAGTGTATGCTGGTTTATGGATTTCTTTAGGCAACTATACAAACCCACAAACAAAACTCAATCCAAACCCAGTGTACTTTGGAGCTTCTCAGAGGGGTGAATGACAGAAACAAATAATCTGGTAGTTAGGGAAAAGGGAGTCAATTAATGAAAAAGGGTGGACGCAATTAATGAACTCTCTGTTTACATTCGGCGACCCGCCAACATTTATGTAAATTTTACACTGTTCAGTTGATTATGCAAATATAATATAATGATAAGAACCTGAAGGCAACATAAGTTACGTGAGTGATATTTCACAAAGGCATTTCAGTGACTCTCATAATCTGCCTGTAGTATTTTGTTAGCAGCACGCAGTTGGCACTAAGGAAAACGGGTGGAAGGGCACAGGTTCAAATCCCAAAAGAACCTTCCGGAGAGCACATAACTACACCTGCTTTGGTAAAATACCCACAGGATAAAATTTGAAATGTCTGACCCTGTACACTATTTAAGTCTGTGCTTAGTAGACAAATAACCAAATGCAATAAAGCTAAAAAAGGAAAAGTGACTTTTTAAATTACTATTATTATTATCATTATTATTATTCATAATAATGATAATAATAATAATAATGTGTTGTTACTGTATGAAGCTATAAAACAGTCCTTAATACTGACAGCAGAGCAGCATAATTTACTGTTTCTAAAACACAACTTAAAAACTCATTATTTTTCTCATTTAGCATTCTTACTTGGTAGCAGCACAGGGCAGTTATTAGCTCAGCCTAATTACCAAACACAGATGGCTGGAATTTACAGAATGTTAGGGATTTAAAATCACTGACATCCAACTTACACTTGTAAAGTGTCAACTGTTGTTTATGAAACCTCAAGAACGTGCGGCTATGTCACCACTTAAGAACGTCTGGCTTTTGAATGATTTTGGGTTTTCATGCAAACTCACAGTTGTCACTTAAATGGGATTAAACCGTTGCTGTTAGGAGGCCAGGCTAAAGTTGAGTTAATCGCAGTTACCTTTGGTCAGGCGGAGAGGAGGATGATGGGAACGCAAACTGCCCGCTCTCATCCGGGAACTCTCCAGAAGAGTCCACCAGATCAGGCATGCCGGGTGAGGTTCCCACGGTCTCTGTGACGACCAGCTCCGGGTCCAGGATGAAGATCTCATCTTGAGAGATCTCCGTCACGTAATTCAGGTGTTCCTGGGGTTAGGGGGCCAGATAAGGAAACCATTGATAGTTTCTCTATGCAGCTTGAGATTAGACATTTTAAAGGGCAATTGCCAAGAACACAACTGTGGTTGAATTATTCTGTGAATTACTGAAGAGTCACCTGAGCTCGGTCTATCCTGTAAAATCGATCCGCTGTTGTACCTGCAAGTGACAGAAAGACGACAGTTTTACACAAAATCCCAACATTTAGAGGTAAATGTAAATCTACATTGAAGGATTTTTATACTGAGGTACAGGAATGAATGCCTTACACTGAATGGTTTACCGGACCATTTAAACAGCAGTCTTGTGACAGGAGCACAGTAACGGAATGGCTGTACACAGAGGTCATGACCTTACTCCCACTGTACACTACACAATACAATAGCAGATGTGAATCACATGATGCCGGGCCAATGTAATTAACTAAACTGGAAAGAGATAAGGGCAGGGGCGCCTGAGGTAATGCAACTCAATGACTGCCGAATGGGGCATTCATCAAGGATGATGCGTTAAATGAGCCCGAATGGCGAACTGACCCGATGAAGTTTAAACGAAGAGCCAGTCAGCAGGGCATCCCGCTATATTTTGTCCGTGTCTGGACGTGATAAACTTAATAACCCAGCGAAATACTGCGAAGTAAAAAAAACTGATATAATGAGGCCAGAGAGATATGGTGCCTGTCTGGGGCTTAATAAAAGTCTTGCCCTCATTAGATTCCAATCTGAATACAAGGCACACATGTGGCCACATGTGGTTTAATGGAAAGAACAGGTAAATAAACACCATGTTGAAAGGAACGCAGAGCTGAAAAAAGTAGTTAATTGGACCTCAGATTCTCCTCCTGTCTGGAGCAATTCTCCCCACACCTCAGATTGAATGTAATCACCTTACCAGGGAAAGGCCTAGCTCGGCTGCCTTTCAACAAAGTGAGGAAAAGCAGAACCACAGCTATTCCCAGTGCCTGTCACATAGGCAAAAATCTGTCCTTCACTGTTTAATCCTTTTCAGGACTAAAATATTTTGGATACGGGCTGGATATCAGCTATAATAAGACAGTGGGCAGAGATACCTGAGCAGTGATACCAGGGCAGTGGTACCTGAGCACTGATACCTGAGCACTGATAACTGGGCAGTGGTACCTGAGCACTGATACCTGAGCACTGATACCTGAGCACTGATACCTGAGCACTGATACCTGGGCAGTGATACCTGGGCAGTGATTTCTGAGCAGTGATACCTGAGCAGTGATACCTGAGCAGTTACACCTGGGCACTGATACCTGAGCACTGATAACTGCTACGTGGAAATGGCCTGTTACAACGTTTTGGATTTAGCTGGAACCAATGCATTTGTATGACATCAGAAAAGAACATAAAAAGTGTGTCTTTGCCATGCTTCGGTGAGGATGGCCGAGCGATGCCAGAGCGGAGTTACTGCTGAGGTGGCAGCCGGGCGATAGTGATGGTCATTTCTGTAGCACCTTGAGAGTCGTGCAACTGCAAATATAGCCCCTGCCTGTGGGTGCCTCATGGAGTCCATTTTGAGCCAGAACTCTCATCTCAAATGAGTCGCTATGCACAATTGAGAACTGAATTAATCAGCCAGAGCTGAGAGGAGTTCTGGGAATCAGACCAGGGCACACTGGTTAAAACCTCTTTGTAAGGAGTGCCATGGGATCTTCAAGAGCCAAAATGGCCCAGGACCTTCGTTCATCCAAAAAACCTCGCTCAACAATTGGGGCTATTAACTTCTGCTGGCTCAACAACATCACGCACAGGAACAGCCTGGGTCCTCTGCCACTACTGACTCAACTACTGACTTTATCTTCAGCCATTGAGCTGGAAAAAGGCTATAATGGTGGTAAAGAGGCTGACTTTAGTTCTGATGATATGGCAATACGTCTCTATCGCCGGGAATGCTTTTTAAAACTAAAAAAACGAAAATTACAGCAATGTACATGGATTAAAGAATGTGTATAAATAAGTTAATAAAACCAACTCATGTGCATATAACATGGAAAACAGAAGATGTATAGAGTTGCCCGCATGGTTATATAATTCCCATTTGGTGCCTTGAAATCGTAACCATTCCCAAAGCCATGGAATACTGCAAAAACTTGTCCTTTCCTAGAAAGAAAAAAAAACACAAGAACTACAAAGTCTTGCTCTGGACTGAATGGAGTTGGATGGATCAACAGGCCTGGTTTTCACTCTCATTCTCTGCAAAGAGGCACAACTGCTCTCCCCTGGATCGCTGTCCTGCTAATTAACTTCAGCCTCTGATTTATCTCAGCGAATGAGACGGGCTGCCCCGTGGGAGACGAGGAAGACTGTGTCTGCCGCACAACCAGTGACCATGCACGCAGATACGCTTTCAAGGCAAACACCAACTTCCCTTCCTCGCAAGCCCGGCATTCCTTTCCAGCCGGAGGGCCTTTGGCCAACGCAACATAAAAGAAGGAAAATTGCAGAGTCGCAGAGCTATACTTTCAGACAAATATAGGTTGCTGTGAAAAGGATATGCAGAATATGTTTGCAGGAGAAAACAGTGGGTTGTGAGCAGTCCAGCTGGGATCTCTCTCAGCTTGCATCCATGATTAGATTTACTCAGTTCCAAACCAGCTGTAGCTTCTGCAGATCCGTGAACGTCTTTGTTTCCGTAGCTGCTGGAGGTTTCATTCAGTGCCTAATTCATTTATTCAATTACTTTAGCGCTCTGGCGTGATGAATTCTGTGAGATAGCCACTGTTCTCACTGGAAGGAGAGAGGGAAAACCTGCTCTTTAACTCGGTGACAGACCCACACAATGCCTTTAAGCTAAGCCGTTGAACTCAAGTACCATCCTTTATTGAAGTCAATGGAAGCTAATCCAGGCTTATTTCACTGGAGCAGGAGATGATTCCTCTCTCCTCTAAACGGATGGGGCTCTGACTTTTTCACTGACCATAAACTCAGTTACAAATGCTGAGAACAAGACGGAAATGATAATGACCGTGCTAAACACGGGGAACAGATGCAACAAAGAGGCAGTAGAAACAAACAGTGAACAGGAAGCTCGCTAATTCTGCGGCTGCACTGCTCTTGTTAACTGCAGTGACATCATTACTTCAAAGTTTCCCCAAGCGTTCCATAGTCATATGCCCAGTTTTTTTCAGTTATTAATTTTCCACGAAGAAGCAGCACTCCCCCTCCCCAGTGGCTGAAAGGCTCCTTAATGGTAGGCAAGCTGAATTATGGTTTACCGCAGTCCTATCTCTGACAAAGCACAGTGACCCATTTTCAACCGAGGGCAAATGAAACCGGCGCAGCTACAGCTGCAGCTTTGATGGTTCGGTATGGTAACAGCAGCAACTCAAGACAGCATGCCTGCCAGTGGGAGGAACTCCATTCAAGGGAAACCACCTCTACAGACAGGCATTTTATTATCAGCAGTGCCATTTGTTTAAAAGACCAGAAGCAAAAATGCTTTGAAATTCAAAGAAAAATGTAGAACATTCTTTTTTAAAGGTAGAGTGAATGTTTATTTAGGGTTAAGCATTTCTTTCTGACGGGTTAGAGAGGTGTTTTGGGGCTTGCCAACTAGCAGAAGCAGATATTATCTCATTTTAACATTCTTCTCGATGAAAAACTTTCTGTTATTGCATCATATTGCTTTATTTCATTTCAGCTGATTATTCAGCATTCTAATTTAAAATCAGGATGGCTGGCTTAATGAGGCTTGTTTTGTGAAACAGGCAGATATCATTTCACACTTGCGGCATTGCTGTAGACGCTATAAAAATGCCATTTCATAAATGTTGCATTACGCAGGAATTAAGTGGGCTTTTGTTTAATTAAGGTTCGTTGTAGGGAACAGCAGAGCCTTGCCCACTGCCTACCCCTTCTCGTGTAAAATTTAAAACCAAAAAACCCTTGTCCGGCAACCCAACAGGTATGCAATTAAACATTCTCATTTCCCTTCACATAGTGTTGCTATGACACTCCTCATACATGGGCTTTCCTGTCACCATGTGCGCGATTAACTACCACCCATCTTTCTGCCCCCCACCCAGGGGAATTAGACTCAATGTCAGATTCCCAGATATCCTTGGTGTTTTCTCCTGCCAATGTTGCTGAATTCTTCCTTTCAAGGTCACAATGACCGAAAGGGCCCAACAGCGTGGGCATCCTGACCGAACAGACTGGGGCTCAAATGGGAAAGCACCACACTTTAACAGTGTGATGTCATCTCACCCCTCACACGATAAAACTGTCTTTGTTGGCGTGAACTCATTTGTGGCTCTGTAGTTCACAACACTGGAAGGACTTTGGTTCCTATGCATTGCCCAGTTGGCGTTGAGAAGTTTGTCTAATGTGTTTTGGCAAACAGGAGTGAAATGCTTGCTTTCTGAGGAGAACTTACAGTCCAGGAAACACCACTTTGGCGAGAGCTTCTGAGAAGAAAGAGTTTTGGATTTTGTTCCGTCTCCCTCCTAAGAAGAGAACAGAAAACAGATTAGTCGTACAGTCACATAGTCCTACACTCAACTCAAATCAAATGATCTAGGGAAACCATCATAATGTGGCTATACCTAAGGAAACTTAAGCCGCATTTCTTTAGCTTCCTGTGGCTTTCAAAATATATTTGCATGGACGCTTTGGTCTGCAGTTCAGGAAAGAAAGGCCTCTCGGGCGGCTCAGTGGTAATGGCGTTAACTCGAGCCTTATGAGCTGGAGTTTGTTGGTTTGAATCCAGCTCCTGTCAGCAGGGTGGGTTATATCGGCCGGGCTTCTCTCGGCTCGGCTCGCCCCTCCCCTAATGACCGTCTCCTAGCGGTTTCCTGGTCACCTGCAGGCACTGAACCTAGTAAACCTGCAGTCTGCAATAGAGATGGGTGTCTAGAGCTTTTTTTTGTTTGAAATCTAATCTTATCCCCATTGACAATGCGTTCTGCCCAATCTGGCGGCCATGAAGAAGCATGTGTTTGCAATAGGCCCACCATCTTGTCTCCATCACTGCCTTTCCATTAACTTTCTCTTCCAATGCTCCACAATGTTGTTCATAATGCTTCCCTATATACTTCACAACAAGCAGTGTAATCCTAGCCTTTTGCTTTAGAAAATGTGCTGTAAGTTCATTCCTCTGCCAAGTTCAGCCTCAGGTTGAACCACAGTGTATAAATAAGAGCTATGCTGAATTAATGCATAAACGTCTGCTAGGAATATTGTGTTGTCAGTTTTTTTCTTTTCTTCATCCTTTGCTTGGTTTTCCTGGAGCACAATAGTCAGGTGACCACACAGACAAGACTTCCACAAAGCCACAGCTGTAGGAGCGAGAGCAGGAGGGCAGGGGGCGCTAGCGTCGGACGCACCCGCCCAATGAACACCACGCATGCGCCATAGATAACTCATGCTTCACAGTGTACTGAACACACACACTCTGAATACGCACGCCATGCTGGGGCCCAGTGAGGAACAAGGGGAAAACACTTCTCCCAGGGGTTTTTAAAAATTCGGCACTGCGCAGACGGCCCACCGGACACTTTTCTAGGTACTGTGATGTCAGAGATATGCTGTGTATTGGAATATGGAGGGGGAATTTAATAGAGGAAGACCAGGAAAACTTGTGAAGGCCAATTCCTGGATGAAAAGTGTGAAAGTACAACGGTTTAATGATAAGCGGCAAGCAGGTTTTCAGACTTGTTCCCAACTGCGGCCCTGTCCAACTCATTTACCAACCTGGAGAACCAGTCGGTGGAAGGACGGGTGAAAGGTGATGAAGTCCTGTGAAAGAGTGCCGGACCGGTAATGCAGCTAGTTTGGCATTAGTGTCTCTTTCACCATCGCATCATCATCTCAGTCATTCCCTCTGGGTGTGAATTCTGATTCTCTCAGTCGACATGCCTGTCCGATGACCACCACCGCCCCCCTCGTAACATCATTCACCATCGCATCATCATCTCAGTCATTCCCTCTGGGTGTGAATTCTGATTCTCTCAGTCAACATGCCTGTCCGATGACCACCACCGCCCCCTTCTCAGCACTCACCTCTTGTAGCCTCTCAATGTGAGAGCGGCATGTTTCCAGGTCACTGTCTCCAGGGACAACGATGAGGCCCAACGGGATCGCTGAGAAAAGTAGGCGGAGAGACAAGTGATCCTGTTAGGATACGTAGCGTGGTAGATGGACACCTCACTGTGACATTCAAAAATTTGTCAAATGCAATTTCTATAGGGGTACATCTGATAACCGTGGAGTGCGTTGTGTCATCTTGAAAGAGCTGTGACAATAAGCAAAAGTAAGACAAAGGCCACACACGCCGTCCACAGGGTTTTTATGAACAAGCGCTGCTTGAAACAGTAGGCCATGTAGCCGAGAGCAGAATCATGTAAAAGCAAGGGAGGTTTAAAGCCTTGTGGTGAAGTGACATCTCATCCAAGTAACTAAATAGACATGCTTTACTTCGCATTTAGCGGTTCGTGTCGTGTTATCTGTGGGGGGGGGGGGGGGGGGGGGGGGGGGGGGGGGGGGGGGGGGGGGGGGGGGGGGGGGGGGGGGGGGGGGGGG
>JAOYSI010071924.1:8767-22021 GCA_025775065.1 Hiodon alosoides
CAAAGGTGCGGTTGTGCCAGAGAACACGCACACACACATTGATACTCACGCAAAGGTGTGGTTGTGCCAGAGAACACGCACACACACATTGATACTCACACAAAGGTGCGGTTGTGCCAGAGAACACGCACACACACATTGATACTCACGCAAAGGTGCGGTTGTGCCAGAGAACACGCACACACACATTGATATTGACGCATGGTGCGGTTGCGCCAGAAATCACGCACACACACATTTTGTCAGAGAAGTAGAGGAGCGAGTGAGACATACAGGGGTAAAAGATTTGATTACAGGCCCACCCGCATCACACACTCACGCGCACTGAAAAGCTGGAAGGGTCACACTGAGGGGAAGAGAGATGCCCTTGCTCCTGAGCTCTGTCAGTCTGCAGTCACAAGGCTTCTGGGGTGACTTGCAACGCGTTTGCGTTCGTGGACGCCTGACCTTGGCTTTGACTGGTTTCTCACACGCCTGGAACCCCCAGGACCCAAGACGGCTTTGCTTTGAGTTTCCCAGGGGAACTTAAGGTGTTGCACCAGGGCCTACCCAGAATCGCTCAGAATCGCTGCTTTGCCTAGTTCTGATGAACTGGCCTTCCTTTCTCTGAAAAAACTATTTTTTTTTTTTTAATTATTTAAAAATCCCTCAGTTGTGCAATACTGTAGCCTAGTTTTGTTCAGTGGGCCTATTTTACCCTCTCCACTCTAAACTGTCCCTGGGGGCGGTTGGGTGCAAAACAGAGTAGGGATTGTGTCCGGGACCTGGGATTGGAGGAAGCGCTAGAGGCATGAGACCAGAGATAAATTCAAGATGGAATAACTATGTTTTCATTGTGAAGTCACTTCTGCTGCTGGTGTCACTGTTCACTTAGGAACCCATCTACCCGTCCAGTCAGTTCTATTGACAAAACTTATATATACAGTATTTCTTTTAATGTTGTCATTTTAAAAAGTGTGTTGGATTTTACAGCAGCCTGTTGTCAATAGACAAATAGATGGAACTTAAGTCAAGGAAGTTGCTGCTTAAATTATCCTTCTGAAGAATCATGTTAGAACCATGTACTCAAAGTTAGTCATTGCTCCGATGAAATCCAACATCCGTCACAAATTGTGCTACAGCCCTTTATACCAGGCCTAACTCGGGCTCTCAGCCACCCTTCCACCCCCAGACACCTCAGTGACGGACCCAGTAATGAGGAACATTTGAGCGTGTCACAGAAACCTACTTTAAAACCTAGCATGGTGTTCATTTATAGCCTACCGCCTTACTAGAAGATAGTTTTGAAAACTAGTCTACACAGGCATTTGAGGTAGCCAAACGGTGAAGATCACCCTGAAACCTTCAGGTCACGGCCTTCACAGATATCCCCAGTGTAGGCTGCTGTATTTTTGCGTCTCTGAATGAGTCAGTATCTGTCTGTGCCGTGGGTAGTGGTGAGTCAGTGTGTATTGTGAAATGGATTGACGTTTGTGTGTGTGTGTGTCTGCGTGCATGCGGACCTGTGTGTTTTATCACTCTGGTTCAGTGTCATGTTCGATGTGAGCAGATCCGGGGGGGATTTGCCGATAACAGAATTTCCAATTCTGCACTGAAGGTCTGCTCACTGTCAGGCCCGACTGACAGCCGTGCTTTTTCACCGCTTATGGGACGGATGCACGCCTCCTCAGGCTGACAGAAAGCTAGTCAAATCCACAGTCACCTGGTACATAGAGCAGGTCCGGCAGTTTGATCTGAAACTTATCACCAATCGCCTTAATATTAATATTAGTGTTAATATTACCATTCAAAATATAGAAATGTAAATATGAGTGAAAACATAAGTGACTGAGCTTGCTAATTGTACACGGGAACCCAACGACATGTGCACAACCTTTTCATCCAAAAGGAAGGTAGGGGTGTGTGTGATGCGAGTGGATCAGATATGCTGGAGTTTTCCAAAGTACAATACGTGTGTACAGTCTTGTGCACCGTAACCCAGAGTCCACTAGTAAAGTGCTCTGGGCCTGTTAAAGCAATGGGTCCAGTGTGGTTACGCAAAGCAGGAAATGCTGATATAGCTTGTAGCATACACAATTTATCAAAATGGCAAAGGGGTGACTGTCACAGTAGGTCGAAGGAATGTAAGTAAAACTGAAACAGGCCCAGCTCCTCGCTGATTAGATTGGTGTCCTAATTAATCTTCCACAGCGTGTGTTTTTTTTCTCTCTTTCTGGGCTGTTAAGGGCTTAGTGCTGACTTTAACAGGAATGTTTAGTGGGTCGCATCGATGCGGTGTGAAGATGTGTTACATGAGCTCACCCACCTCCCAAGGTGAACGCCGGAGACCGGCCTTTGGAGCGTTCCTCCGCCGATGCACAATTAAAGGCCAAAGTCATAAAATATTACTGAGATGATATAATAGCCTATTATCTGCTGTTCCATTCAGTCACGCTCACTCTATATCCAACAGGACTTGGTATAAGGTTTATGGCTCTCGTGAATCTACCAAAACCCTGGATTCCCGATATGTAATTGTCAGACCGAACCAATTCCATTTCAGCCTCCCTACTGTGGTCTTTTTTTGGTCGGTGAGGTGATTGGACGGTTTCTGTTTGCTCACTCGCCCCAGGTATAAAGGTTTCAATGTGACCGAGAGCTCAAAAAAACGTTTTCCATGGTTGGTTATTGTTTTCCGTGACTTCCTCGCTGACACACCTGTCTCCGCTCTCTGCCCGCCCAGCTCTGGTTTCTCGCTCACTACAAAATGGCTCTTTTCAGGGCCGCAACGTGAGAGTGCTGAGAGAAGAGGGGGGAGAAAGAACTCGAGGGTGAGGCCTAGGGAGAAGGGTGTCGGGTTACATAGGGGTTGAGGGAATCAGAGCCAACACACCCAGTTTCACATGAAACACATGAGAGCACTGAACGCCACCCTGCTTCAGGGGGGCTTCATTCGTGGTGTGCGACCGAGTGAGACGCACTACTTTAAAGGCTGACAGCAAACACAGGCCTGCTTACGTGGGCCTGCTAACCAAGCCTGGCAGTACGCTCAGACCAGGCCTGTGTGTTGTTTTGCTTTGTCACACACACACGCAATCTCTGCTTTGCGTTAGCCGACGGCATCTGTGAAAACAAGGTTTTATGGCGCTCTCTTTGTTTTTTAAAGGTGTTATCAGCAAGTCCGTTTGGTGGCGGTGCTGTAATCAGTTCCAAAGCTGAGTAGACAGACAGGTGTGTGGAAGGGAAAATATAAAGATGGAGAGAATGGCACAATGGCAGGGGAGTGGGCCTGAAGCTCTGCGTGGAAAATATTCGACTTTTGTGCCGTGATTGTCACTGTGTACTGTCTTACCTGGAACAATGTTCTCGTTCTAGAAATGTGAGGGGGTGAACGAATACAAAAGGTCAGAAATGAATGTACAATTGAATTACGAAGTGTGCAGTTTGAACACAGCACCGCCGATCGAGTGGCATACAGATCGATGCATTGGCAGAGAAGAGAAGGTGAACAGACATCTCATCACATCCTGGGGGGAATTCTGAAATCTCTTTCACCGTTGGCTTATCGTTCATCGCTCTCGTCCATGATTGGTGTTATAATGAATAGTCATCTGTCATAAAAGCTGGGATTAGAGTCATTAAAGGCCACTCTAGTGGGTTATACAGATACAGGGGTCAAGAAAATCAATTAGAAAAAACCGAAATGATTAACTTCCCCGTTTTTCAACATTAATATGATTCACAGGGGCCCTGGAAGACTGCTATCATATAATGGTTTATATCTGAGCTGTGATTTTAACTGAGAATTTGAGTTAGATTTAAAATGAGTCTACATTGCCATAGGTTATTTGTTGTTTATTGAGTATGACCTGCTATACTCCCTGACAAATTTTATTGAGGGCCAAAGAATCATAGTCAAGGGTGGAACTCCAGCGTCCAACCTCAGACAATAATGTTCCCATTAAACAAAAGACATTGTGCAGTTTTTAGTTTTTCAGTTTTTTTAGTCAGTTTAAAGCCAGTTCTCTGCATCTCTGGCTCTGGTTTTGTGGGCTTTATATGAGTAACATGTGGTCATACGTAAGGCCTCCCTGATAGCCTGCAGCCCAGTGTTACGGAACCAAAGACCATGTGACCGTAGACCCAGGCAGAGGAAGTGACCACGCCAAGCCTTAACTTCAAACAAACACAATCCGTGATCCCACGCTGGCCTGCCGCATTGTTCCCCTTTCTCCTCCCCGGGGGCTGCCCGTACGCTCTCGTTGACCCCTTGGCGTTTGCGGACTTTCTGCCTCTGATCGCAGACCAAAGTGGGGACTGCGGGCGGAAAGGTACCGCATCAGACCAAAACAAACACCTAAGAGAGGTGGGGCCGCGGCGCTGTGATTTACGAGATCTGGTCTGCGCCACTCAGCTAGCTGGAAAGGTCAAGTGTAGTAGTGCTGTTTGTCTGGTTAAATCAATCAATGGCCGCCGTGGTCCCTGTGGACGGACCCTCAGTAGCGCTCCTCTGGAGTTTTCTGGATTCCTCCTCGTTAGCTAACGAAGACGGCCCTTCAGCTTCGGAGCGCCGGGGCAAAGTGCGCCCGGCGTTGTGTTTGGATGCCATCTGTCTCTGCCTGGCCACGAGCGCAGGAAAGCAGCCGTGCGTGCACACACAGGCGCGTGCGTAATCACTCATGTTGCAGACTTACACACAATCGGCCTTGTAGAACGGGACCCCCTTCATTAGGAAGTTAGCATGAATTACTGACACCGCGTTTCCCAAGGGAGAAACTGTCTTAGCTGCCAATGAACTTCCGGGTCGCTTATCTTAGTTCGCACTTGTCCCTTTTCTCTCTGCCACATCATTATATTTAGTGCCTGTTTCCTTGACATCAGCTTCTCCTTTCGTCTGCCTCCTCTTTCAGTACCGTCTGTTTCTCTATCGTTCTAGCTGTCTCGTATCTGGGGGTGAAATGGAAGTAAATGTCTTCCGTTAGGCCCCTACGTCACTGATTAACTCGGAGGTCAGTATTTTCTTTAAAATGGTAGAACTGAGTGTCATTATCTTGTGTATACAGTTTATACCCGTCCTAAGTGAACACAGGGGATGTGTGCGCCCAGAAGCAGATTGTGACTAAGCAGCTGGAACTGATGACTGTCAGGTGACTGAGAGGGGTCGGAGTGTCGCGGAAGCCTCACCGCCGCGCACAGACACTTAAACCGGCTCGCGCATAATTGCATTTATCTGCTCCAGCCCCCAGCCTTGTGGAACGGAGAGTCGGGATTTAATCCCGACTTGTTAATGAAGGAGGTTAGCTTTTATTAGACGGGCCTGCCTTTACGTAAGGGACTGGGTTTCCGAGAGGGTTTTGCTTTTAAAAGGGTTTTAGTGTTGACTTTTGTCTTTGCTATCTGATGTTCACACAGCAAAGTCGTGGAGATGTAAGCCCAAATAACTAGGGGGTGTGTTCTTCTTTTGTGTCTCTTATTCGTATTAGTAGAAGTAATCTTGGTATATCTCATTCGGTTTGCTCACTCAATTAGCGCTTAAGTGAGTACCGTAGATGTGCGAGAAATTACAGAAAGCGAGTATTGCCCCAATGACATCGGCTGAGATGAGAGTGGGTCTTCTGTGGGTCTGTGCGTTTGACTGCTGAGAAAACGTGCTGTTAAATAATGAACCCCATCAACGTCAGCGGAACTCCAGCAGCGGAACCCCAGCAGCGGAACCCCAGCAGTGGAACAGAATCCCTTTCCCCAAAGGGGCCTTTCAGACTGACGGGAATTGTAAATGCAAAGCTGCCATTAATTCCTTGCCATATAATATAAACTGTCACGGAGTAACGTAGTAATTCAGTGGCGTAGCTTATTTTATATTTAACTGCACCTCTATATAATAATCTGTTCGGTAAACCACTGTACATTAACTATAACTCTGTTAGGGATATTACTTAAGCATTGACATCAGATTCCCAGTTTGTATTTTGAATCTGTTGGGTCCAATAATGCGATAGTGTAACGGCCAGGTCTTTTGCCATTAGCGGTTACCAATTTCAGAAAAAGTTACTTCAGTTAAAAGTGTGGTATGTGTGGCAACCTTTCTTCTAAAGCCATCCAAATGTGCCATGGAAACACCCAATCCGGTCCCTTTCACGACACCCTTCGGTTCACAATGTAATATTTGCACACATACTTGCTTATTTTTGTGAACTAAGTAACCAAATTATAACTAAAGTATAAAAAAGTAGCTAAAAAGTAAAGTTCTAATTACATGGTTACAGCGAAAAGCTGGTGTACTTCTTGGAACTCTCAGTGCAACATTAATTCTGTGCCTCATATTGTGAAACATCATTCTCCTCTTCCTCTGAGCTTCTATACTGTTGTAATTCTCTATCCCACACGTTAAATTTGTTGCTCTGTTAAGTTTGAGCCCTGCCCTCCTTTGGCCTGAAAGAGGAAGTCTGCTAAGTTAACTTCCTGTGCAGGATGTCAACACTGCTACTGGGTGATATTGTCCCTGCTGAAAGCAAGTCCATAAACAAAACAACTTGATCGGCAGACAAACAAAAAGATAAAACAGGTTGACCATTGTTTACTTTTCTACCCTGGTCTTTTAATTATTATTACGGGAGACTTGTATATAAAAAATAAATGGAATGATTGTTCTAAATGGTCTTATACTTCAAATTGCTTAAATAATCTGTCTTGTGTGTTTGCGGGCCATGTTGGTAGTATTAGGGTTTTATTATGTATTAGAAAGCAGCATTCATTCTCTCTGGAAGTGTTATTCTCAGAATCAAAAGTCACAGTGTTCTGAGGACTAAAAAGCTCACCCTGGCTAACGTCCGCAAATGTGTTTGGTCTCTTCCCCCAAAACAGCAGCTGATGTCGAACTCTGACGAGGAACCAAACTTCCTGAGTATTGCAGCCCAAGATACCAAACAGACCTCCATTTTAATTCTGAGATTCAGGCCGGCTGGCTCTCGTCTCAGCCAGGCTCTGGTTTCCCTTACTCCCTCTGTAGCTGAGCCTGCAGTGTTCTCTGCCCTCCCTGCCTAGTGTCAGCCGCTGACCTCAACAGAGCTTTGTTCTTTAGCGGCAGTCGTGAAAAAAAAAATATGACCTGGGGTTGAGCTCTGGCGTTAATGATTCGTCTGTTACTGGAACTGTAAACCCGTTATGGAACCAAACCAAAATGTTAAACTACCTGGTGGACCAGGAATTTTTATTGTATTAATAACACCACGGTGGGCGGTTTACACATTAGCAGGGTTTTTTATCTTGTGTTAGTTTATTGGTTTAGATTCTCGCTAAGACAAAGTTCTAACTTGACTAAACATCTTTGCATTGGTTTCTTTTCTGAGGCGTGTTGTTCTCGTAAAAAAAGGTGTTTCCCAGTTTTGTTTGGCACGCATCAGTGAACTGCGTGTTTTAGGGGTCGCCAGCAAAGACTTCATAAGCAAGACAATGGCGGTTTTTTATAAACTTTAGAGCAACTAAATACAAATTTAAAAAAACAAGTTTCAGTCACTTATTTTGTTTCAAAAGAAGACTTACTTTACAGAAACTGTCGCAGCCAAGAATAAATAGCGATCAGTGTTCCACCTGCTAAAAGTAATTATCGTGGTAATTGTTGTATTGTGATACACAACCACAGCTTCTCTCTTTTCACGCCACGTCTTTAGTAGCCCGTACACCCGCTACTGGAGGAACAGTCAGTAAAGACGCAGCCTGGGCCCGAACGGCAGGAGTTTTCTGGGTTGAATCCAGTTCATGTCCTTTGCTCTTTGCGACCGGGAGAGCACAAATGACAGAGTGCTGCCAAAGCTGGGGTGGGTGGGAGCCAGCAGGGCTTCTCTCGACTCCTCGCTAACCAGCGCCCTCTGTGGGCCTCCCGGGCACCTGCAGGCTGCAGAGAGGAATCTGCCTCTTCTCTAATCTTGATCAGAACCGAGAGAGCCCTCTCTGCTCTTGTGTCACTGCTGTTGTGATTTCATAATCTAATGTACAGAAACAGTGACAAAGAGAAGCAGCGGCGCGCCGTCAAGCCAAAAGTCACTTTACCGGGTCTGTTAATAGCTAAAGATGGCCAGTTGACCCGATGCAGCAATAGCCTGAGTGGATTGATTTATTCTCTGGTTCTACCTAATTGAAATGTTCTGGATAGGAGGAGGCCTTTTGCCTTGAACAGCTGGACAAGGACAAGGCTGGAGAAACAGAATACAGTGGAGACAGACAGACAGGCTTGGCACTGCATTGCAACTCAGGTTACAGACTTCTGTGTGATCTGAATGTACTTTCTGAGGGGGGTCCGTATTTCTACAGCAGAAAAAGAAAAATCACATTTACCCTTTAATCGGTTTGAGAGTATACACAACACTTTGTGTCGCACCTGTGGTACTCACGCGCTGGTAATAAAACAAACAGTCTGCTTTCATACAAACAGTCTATGGACAATTTGTCAGCGTTACATATTCTTGATGCACAATAGCAATTGCTTGTCATCTATTAAGGTAGCAGGTGTATTTAGGAGCTTAGTCTGGCATGCTTAAGGAAATATCCAGCTGCGATAATGGACAGGAGTGCAACATTGTCAGCTTTGTAAGTCCCTGTGGATAAGTGGTCTACTAAGAATTTAAATAATAATGTTATCTCTTGTGGATTGGGACTAGTTTACTTTCAGCCTTCTGTCAGGTATCCACCAGAATGCCTGGTTTGCGCAGATGGCTATTTTATTTATTTGGCCGATGTCCTCCATTCTCACCGTCATGAGAAATTTCCCTGTTCATATATGAGCATATATATATTTATACATATATATGTACAGCGCTGTGCAAAAGTTCCATGTAAAAATAATTCTGTAAAGTGAAGATCGACACTCTTAGTCGGTTCAACGTGGAGAATAACGGGGTGGGAACCTGCAGGTCTTCTCTGGGCTCGTTGCTAACCAGCGCCTCCTGTTGGTTTCCCAAGCGCCTGCAGGCGTGAACCTCTTGTGCGGGCTGTGTGGCTGCGTAAAAGAGGGTGGTAAAACGTTCAGGGGAAACCAACCGTACTATTTTCGTAACAGGATTAGTAGCTAGGGGCCTAGATGCATTTTGTGAAATTGGAGGTTCCAAATTGTGGAGAAAATTGAAAAACAAAAGGTGGTAAATGGTAGGGCCCAGCCTCTGCTTGGAAAAAGGGCCTTTTAGAGGCTTTGCCAGTAAAATTGTTTGAATGTTGTGTCACTTATATCGACTAGTAGAACATTCAGTTCATTTTAATCTTAAGGCCTAAAGTGCAGAATAGAGAATAAAGTAGAAATAACAATGGTGTTTGTGAGGTGTGGCCTAAATAAAAAAAAACGATTTGAAATCATGATCATGGCTGCAAAAATCTGCCTAGCTTTTTAATCTTATCTTAAATACCATGTGTCAATGGTGGTATTTTGCAGATGACACCTACAGGATTGTTTAGACATCCATGCATGCACAGACTCTATTTTTGGCCTCCTGTTTCGATGCATATATTTAGTCACTTTAGTGATAACTTGATGGAGTCGCTTAGGCAGAATGTATATGACAAATAAGTTGTTTTCGTTATGACTTGTTTCATATTCCCAACATATGCATTTACGGTCATTACATGTAATGATTTCAGGTGTAATATTTTTTTCAGTTACTGCAAGCAAAATAAACAAGCATATCTGCAGTTAACTGTATTAATGTGACATCTCGTTATTATTTAAGTATTTACAGTGTGTCAATACAATGTGGTGTTGGGGGTACTCAAAATCACTTCGATGATTAACATTGAGCATTCTTCTCTGCTTAAAATTTGATGAATTTTTAAAATCTTGCTTCAATCCTGTTTAAGTATTGCAACATAGGCATGTAGTTTAATAGTATATTATGTGTCTTGTGACCGAGTTTGATATAAATGATTAATTGACGCCTGGGTAACACGCGGGAGTTACGCATACTAGGAGGCACGAAGGAGGGAGAGATGAGTGAAAAGAGACTCTTTTTATTTTATTTGACAAGGCGCAGAAGTGGTAAGTGTGTTTTACGTGTGTGGGAGTTTTTAGGTCTCATTTCGGGCCTTATCAGGTTGACTCTGTAAAGATCAGGCTGAATAATAAAGTTGATATGTTATTCGTGTGTATATTATACAATGTACACTTATACAACGTACCCAGCCCCCGAGCAAACCACTCCACACCTCTCCATACTACTCTCTTCACACCTCTCTTTTAAGGTGGACTCTTTAAGGTGAACAGAAAAACGTGTTGTCGTTTCTTGTTGTTTTTTTTTTTTTTGCATCGTTCCTGTCTATGTGGGTTTGTGTAAGACGGTAATTAACGACTCAAGAAGGTTTGGTGGAGATGCTGTGCGCACACAAGGGCCCTGTTTTCAGCGCTGCTGCCAGCGTGTGAGTAATAATGTCCGTGAAGGTGACCTATTCCTGTGTCTTTCCCCCGCAGAACAAAGAGAAGGAGAGAATGAAGGAGAGGGAGAAGGAGGCGCGGGAGAGGGAGGCGAGGTACAGTAACGGCCACCTCTTCACCTCCCTCACCGTGTCTGGGACCACGCTCTGCTCCGCCTGCAACAAGAGCATCACTGCCAAGGAGGCCCTCAGCTGCCCAAGTGAGTCATGACACACTGAGCCCCACGGATCACCGCAGGTCACTGTAGCAACGGCATAGAGATCCACACTTACACTATACAAGGGATAACACCAGGAGGCCCTCAGCTGCCCAAGTGAGTCGTGACACACTGAGCCCCACGGATCACCGCAGGTCACTGTAGAAATGGCATAGAGATCCACACTTACACTATACAAGGGATAATTCTCACTTCACAGCAACGCTCTCTAACACAGACTGGACTGAACCGACACAGTACTATAATATAATAATTCTAGACACAACTCTTACTGTATAAGTACTATATAAGCGCTGGTAATGTGGCATTGTACCAGTAATCCAGTGACATAAGTATGGTTATAATGATCTGAAAAACAACTCCAGCAGTTATCTTGCTAGTGTAACGGACATCTGTTGTTTACTGTGTCAATACCAGTTATTATCCTCATCTGTTTTACAAAAAGGCTGCTCGAACCCCTAATCTTCTTCAAGCCTTTCACAAATGTTTAATTTAAAATCATAAATTAAAAACGTATACATATTTGTATATAAAAAGAACATACGGTTTTTAAAAATATAAACGTGTAGAAGTAAGTGTAGAATAGCATGAAAGGGGGTGGAGGGGTTGGATATTATTTTTATTGTATTGAGGTTGGGATTGTAACCCTAAACCCAGGCTGTGATTGGAGAATGAAATAAATTATTTTGACTCCAGTAGAAGTCTGTATTATGGGAGCTGGTGGGACGCCGTAGTGATATATCCTGGTATTTTGCTAGAAGTAACAAATAACAATACAGAATGGCATATTATACGGTATAATTGAATACCTATATATTATATCGGCAATGGGCCGGTTAAATATTTTTAAAATCTGTTAATGTCCCAATGCACACAATATGATGTCATGTCAGCAAATTATGTGGAAATGATTTGTTATATTATACTGAGGCACTAGACAGACACACCTGCACCTTCCTACCGACGAGGGGGTATTTTCTGCACATCTGCGTGCTGACTGTGTAAACCAGTCCAATTTGTCATCATCAAGCCCACCAGTAAAGCTGCTTTGCTTCTGGGTGTAAGCTCTCGATCGGAGCACTGGTAACGGGGGAAGGGCTCGGGGGTGGGGGGAGGGGGGGGCGGCCGGATTAAGGGCTTCTGGGGGGAAATCATTTTTTAAAAAGACATCAGAAGAAGAATGAAAAGGAAGAGTAAGAAACGCAGGGGCTGACGTGAACGCGCGGGGTTCCACCCTCGTCCGCCCTGCCTCCCCCTCTTTTGTTTTAAACCAATCAGCTGCTGACTTGTGCCCCCCTCTCACTGCGCCGACAATAGTGTCAGTGTGCGGGGAGTTCAGATCAGACGGGCGGCCTCCCTCTCCGTGGGGCTGAGGAACAGCTGAGGGTGGGAGGGAGGAGACAGTCTGTGGGGCGAGGGGCGAACAAACAGAGAGGCAGGCAGATAGGGCCGGGGGTTAGGAGATGAGATCAAAGTCAGGACTTACAGGGCGGAGACTTAGGGCAAATGGCGGGCGAAGGGGAGAAGAAGCAGAAGGGAAAGGGGAATGCACTGAAATCACAGCGCCCCGGAGAAGCAGGAGAAAAAAAACCACTGAGGAGATCTGAGCGAGAAGCCAGGCAGGCAGAGGCAAACAAAAATAGGATTCAGGGGGAAGAGAAAAACGAAAAAGTAGGTGTCAGGCAAAGAGCAAACTGGGCTGAAACAGTGAACGTTGGCGCTTTGGGCTCAGGAACCTCCAGTATCAGGTTCCAAGCAGGGCTTTTCCCTTGTACCATTGACTGATGCACTTCAACTCAATTGATCCCATGAAGAATCCCCAATTCCATATATGGATTAGGTGTTAAACACAGTCTGCTACAACTGAATGACTGTCAAAGAGCCTTTGTAGAGATGTTTAATGAGTTTGTTATTATATGTGTCACATGGATCCCCCGGCCCCTGTGGTCTCCCTGCCCCTAGAGCCTGGTCCAGCAGGGACCCTCGCTCCGCACCATCCCACTGGGTTGCACCGGATGAGCTGAAAGCAGTGGCGTGTTCAGAGAAAAGCTCAAATAGACTCTGAGATTCTGCGAAACGGTGGAGTCGACGTGAGGGAGGGGTAAAGGGGCGAGAAGGAGAGGCAAAGCGTTGAAGCAGACAAAGGAGAAAGATGAAGATCAATGGAAAGTGGGGGAAAAGAAACCGATTTTAGATTATTAACACAGTCACAGCCCCAGTCACCTTCAATCTTGATCTGAGATATATTATAAAACGAGGTACGGTACCATGTGTGGTGTGGTACATGTGTGGTGTGGTACATGTGTGGTGCGGTACATGTGTGGTGCGGTACATGTGTGGTGCGGTACATGTGTGGTGCGGTACATGTGTGGTACGGTACATGTGTGGTGCGGTACATGTGTGGTGCGGTACATGTGTGGTACGCTAAAGAGCAGACAGTTAATTTCATGTCTTTGTGTACTTGCATTGCTTTATGCTGAAGGGTATTGACTGTTCGCCCGGCTTCCACAATAACCAAGTCACCTTGACGATGATGGTTTTGATGTGGAATTTCAAAGAGAATGGGGGGGGGGGGGGGGCCGACGTGGGGGGGGGCCGTGTGCGGGGGAAGGGGGGGGGGTAGACACGTGGGAATTAACAATTT
>JAOYSI010071935.1:0-22017 GCA_025775065.1 Hiodon alosoides
TGCAGGACCCCCCTGCGTGGGGCACACACACCTCCAGCACCTCTTCTCTCGATCTCCTCATTTTCCAGACCGACAGATTAAGATGGCTCAATCAAGTGCAGACCGCCAGCTTTAAGGGGGCTGTAACCTTGCTCGAGGAGATACGGCCTCACTTCATGAGGTAAGAGGAGAGAGCTCATTTGTGATAATCTTTTTCTTTTCTTTTTTTACCTAGGAGAAGTGCCTTTGAACGGGAGAGTGCAGGGCCTGGAGAGACCAGTGCTTCTCATTTCGTTTCCTGCGTAATTAGGTTTACTGACCTTTGATGAATTACTCATCAGCGAATGCCATGTAGCAAACTCCAGCAGTGGGAAAAGGGGGGGGGGGTTATATGATTTTTCTCAGCGGTAGGTTTGACAGACATGGGAGTGGAGGAGGTCTGCAAAGTGAGTTCCCACAGAGAATGGAGTCTGGCTAATCTTCACGGGCTATTAGAAAAAAGCCCAAGTGGTCATTTAGGCTCTGAGCGATCCCTTTACCAAGGAAAAACGGCAGAAAACATGGAACTACTGTTCCGACCAAATATTCTCACAGGAGTACACAGCATTAACAAACAAGGAAACATCTCTTTGTTGCTCTTTTCTGACGGCAGCCGATAATCAAAAGAAGCCTAAAATTTCAGGATGTGAAATACCCCTCAACATGGATCTGTTGTGCTGGCTTCCTGGTGCTAGGACGAGAGACATACAACAGCAAAAAATAAAAAAAATTAAAAAAAAATGTAAATGAAAACACTATTCTCCGTTTTGTCCTGTCAGGAGGCACATTTGCATGTCATTTCATACACGGAGGTGCCAAATTAGACCTGTGAATATTCATTTACAGCAACATTAGCCAATCACGTAGGTGAAAATTCTTGCGAGCTAAACTAAGCCAGCGGATATAAACAAAACAATCCCCATGCGTCCCACTGCTTTGGTTTCTGGTGTAACTTTGCAAATTCTGTCGCCTGTGCAGGATTTAAATTTGCCTAAAATCCTAGGTGGTGAACCTGCTGGCCGGCTCTTGCTGAAAGCAATGACCTGAAACTAATATTCAAAGCTTGTGCTGGTTTACTCCGCTGCCAATTGCACTGGCACGAGTTAAGGTTCTGCTGCTCGGGACAGTTCATCTAAGATTCATTTTAGCGCCAGAAAAACAAACCCAGAATTTTATGCTACACAACCAATGATTTTTGGATTAAGAAAATAAATAAAAACTAGGACCCTTGGTTGCGATATTCCACAACCAGAGGGCTTCTTTTAACTTGTGTCTGAAGACAGCCTCCGTGTGGAATGTCCCTGCCCAGGGTCAGTGAAGGTCGACACCAGCATGCAGGAGAGGACTTGGTGAGGACCAGGGAAAACGGCCCCACGTGATTGCTACTGAAACAGAAGCAATAAAGACGAGAGCTCAGAGAACAGGGCCTTCTGGGAAGGGCAGAAGCAAAGGCATACCGCTTTACTGATCATTTCCCCTTTGTCCTAATCCCTGGATCACAGGCGGCCATATCTATCTGATCCCCCCCCCCCCACCCCCACACGCAGCACCCCTCTTTAATCATATCTGCCTGGCAGCCCCGCACTATGATCTCTCCGGTGCGTAATCGCGGTCCGACTGTGCTCGCCTTTCACCAGGAAGCACCAGCCGAGGGGAGGGCGTTTGCATTTCCTGTGAAAGGGCCCTCTGACGTTAGCTGATTTACTGCATTGTGGCTGGAAGAGTCCGTCAGGAGGACCCGACTGTAGGAGACAGTGTGTTGGGATTTGTGCGTACCTAGGATTCGCCAGTATGTTTTTGACATTTGACATTTGACCTGAAAATGGTCAGTACGTATGGGTCTCCAGGCTGAGGAGGGTGAAAATTAAACACTAAACACACACACACACACACACACACACACACAAATATCAATATGGTTTCATGCATGTTTGACCTGAGCTGTGGCTCTCTATATATAACTGAAGACATTGCTATGAGGACATACATTTATAAGATCTCACACAATCCTTGCATAATAACCAACATTTAGGTTTTTTAAATGACGTTATACTGCAGCTCTAAACCTGTGGGTTAAACCACAGTGGTTTACTCCAGTGCAAGCTGGAAAGGCGTAAAGATCTTTTTTTTTGTTTTTTTTAAATGAGCTAATAAGGATGACTCATGTTTCAACATCCACTCCTGGAAATGGGTTTTCTTTGATCTGGGATTCTGTATTCTAATAAAAAAGGGAGGGAAATAGCCAGTTATTTGTTTTTGGTTTATTACCATGGAGGTTAGAAAGAAGATCCACCTTAGCTACCCCATCCACCCAAAAACTGCCAGGGAGGAACCATTTCACAGCTCCAACAGGTCATCATCCAATAGTCTATTCTAAAGTGATTATACAACACAAAAAGAGAATGGTTTAGACCAAAATGCTTCCGATACACGTTAGAAGAGAAAAAGAAGTAACAGTCGTTCGTGTATTGGGACGACGGAAGGTAACGGTTCGAGACTTGAGAATGTGAGGTAAGATTCGACGAGAGACCAAAAACAAAATAAAGAAGGTTTGGTCACGGGGTCACAGGGTCACGGGGTCGTGGCGAGGGTTCAGTTTCCGTCGGGTCTCCGCTTTACTGAAAGACGACGCGTGAAGACGAAGCAGAGCCCCGGGTTCTGCTTTCGGTGGCGAAGTGGGAAGGGCCGGGCGAGCTATCGATCCAACGAAACACAAAGATGGCTGACTAAACCGGGCAGGTAGGCCGCTCAATAAATCACGCTCACGCGTCCATTGTTATTCCTCAGACAGGTGTCACAGGGAGGGCCGTGGCAGGAGGACTCCCCGCTGGGAACCGGAGCTCCCGGGCACAAACAGCAGCGACAGACATTTCACCTCCCCGTGCAGCATGTGACTTACGTAGGCCCGCGTAAGCATTTCAGCCTTTCAGTGAATATAGAATTGTTTTCTACCTGCGCATCTATCTATCCATCCATCCATCCATCCATCCATCAGACAGACAGTAAAGAGCATTGTGCAGCCTCTGAAACTTAACTTTAACCAAGCAGCCTAGGCTTCATTTTGTCAAAAAGGCATAGCGCACAATCCTGAAGGCTTATGGGACGATAATTAAATTCCAATAATATTAGCCAGCCGTGTTACAGCTGCGGCCAATTTTATCCCATTCAACAGAATAGAGGCACTTTGGTATGATACAAATCAGCTGTCTTTTTCAGATTTCTTTATTTCATTTCCAACGTTCCATTCCAGACAATCGCTGTCAACCATCTGGTACAGACACACATGCACGCACGCACACATTATACGGATATGCCCATAGAGCTGTGTTTGAAGGATCGGATTTTATTTATTTCAATTAAAATCTCAAAAAGAAATAAGCGGTTATATGTTTACAACGGCATTTACTACATAAAATTATACAATAGCAGTTACTGTATTAAAATCTAATGGCACAATGGAAGATGACACATAATTACAAATGATTGCACAAATGTATTTTATCACAAGTGTAGCAGACGTGTTTTCCTTTGAGCGGCAAGCTACATTGAACCCCAAACAACAAAGCCTGCTAGTGAATAACTGTTCTGTGACTTCACTATGAATTTAAGATCAAATCGCCTACACAGGTTGTGATCACCGTCACATCAATATCTAAAAGACCACACGTGAAGCCCGCCACCAGGCCTTAACGTCATTCAAGCCACATGCAGTCAGTTTACATTTCAGCAGTGGGGATACACGGTCAAACGAATGAGGGGAAAGAGCGAATCCCGGAAAAGTTTCTCACGCTAATGCAAATGCTTAAAAAGTAATTGGTTATTTAGCAGTTACCACTCGGATGGCTATGTATTTCGGTTAACTCTGTTGCTCCAAGGGGTGGGCCGGTTTAAGTTCCTTTGAAAATGACGAGCTATTTGAAATAATAACAACAACAACCGTACTAAAAGCACGTTCATTCGTAATGTTACGAAATGTTCGGGTATTAGTAGCAACAACACAGACTTGGTAATAAATTGAACTTCGGTTGCAACTCTCAAGAACTCATGCCGGTTAAAATAGGATTTACGTCCATAGCCATTACCACAAGCACAAGGTAAGTTTCAGCTCCATAATCATAATTTTAATTTAAAAATAATAATAAAATAAAAACATACTTTAGTTTTGTGACGCAAACCCCTTTAATGTGTCAATTGCTTTTAGTAACTGCGACCAGGCGTAACATAGCCTAATGGATACATAAATGTTGCCAATGATAAAGTTAACGTTAACGCCAATAAAACACGAACTGTAACTGTAACCAAGATAAGAATTCTTAGTAATGCCATTCTAAAAACAATATTATAACCATTTTATTTATTGAAAAACTGGTAAGTAATCGCTAGATGATCGCAGATTAATAGAAAATAACACTTATACTAAGACAAAAAAGGAAATACTTCGAGAAAAATTAGACAAATACAAGGTGCCTATTCAGCTGGTATTTTGACAGCTCCTGTCACGACTGAGGTCTTCTCGTCGAGAACGCGCGCATGTCTTTTAGAACCGAGGACAATTTCATAGTTGAAAACATCAACATATAACGGAACCATTTAGCTATTTGTTAAGCCATCTATCACCATTTTACAATCCATTTTGAAGCCGACAGCCATTAGCCTCAACTCTTCCAACAAATAAAGCATTAGCCACTAAAACACAGACACTCAAGCGCTCGAGAAATATTGCGCTTTATTAAATCGTTAGCTATAGTTGTTCCATGTCCCTTACGGACAAGAACTTCGTGTGTTGCCAAAATGAAGTTATCTATTAAAGAAACAACAACAACAACAACAACAACAGCGGTACAGTCGACAGCACGCAAGAGGATAATTTAAATTTTACTTACCCAGAAATAGTGTGTCCACATCAATGAGATACAACAACAAAATTACTTGATATCAATAAATATAAAAAGAATGTTGGCATCAATAACTTTCGTCGTTGGTTTTTGTATAAGAACAATTTTTCCCCCTTTCCGTTTATTGTACAAGGTAACTATTTAGTTCAGTCAAATGACACAATGTAGAAGTTGTGCGCAATCTACCTTGATTGGAACTACAAAATGATTGACATAATACCAACCAATACAAAGCAAGTATCTTATTCACTTAACCAATCAGAATATACATAGAAAATTGTTTGTGAAATAGGAGCATGTAGGAGGATGGGCTATGTGTATATATGGTGGAGGTGGGGGTGGGGGCGTAAATGGTGGTCATGTTCGCCTGGAGTGTGCATATCCCTCCGCCTTGTCAGTTATTCGGGTGGTAACGCGTGCATCAGAACCGTCTCAGTTTAAGTTACTTTGTAACTGCCACTTCTGTTTATTACAATTAACTTACGCTTTTATTTATTTTTTTATATTTAAGTATACATTAAAAATGAAAATGAAATGAAATGTACAAATTGGATGCCTTGTTTCAAGTAACGATAACCTTTGAACAGTGTGATCTGAACAGGATAAAGAATGCATTCACAAAGATCAAGGAAGTCGCGCTACAACAGTTCATGTATTAGGAGGAAATAGTGGCCACGGTCTTGTAATGATGACAAATCATTATCCTAGCTTCCCTAATGCTATCAAATGATCTGCTGTGTTTATGCTCTACTGCAACTTTTAATTATTGATAGATTAATTATTGCTGTATGCTTTTTTTATTTTAATGTCTCTTGGGAAAGAGATGGTAATCGGCAATGTTAAGAGGAGTAGAATTGGAGGTATTTTACCTGGACATGCTGTGCAATAAATTGTAGGTCTTCTGGTGCTGTGTAAGGAATCCATGCCACTAGTGAAATATTTCAATATTAGGAAGCACTTCAAAATGTACCAAAAAAAAGTACCCTCTGCTAGTGCTGTTATTGACTACAATTGTAAAAATCAGGTGAAAATTCTGTAGGCTATCAAGGCTAACGACTGACAAGTTTTACATCAATGCGCTAGAGCCTTAAATTCAAAGCACCATACATTTACAGTGATTTGCATACTAGTTTTTATATTAATTAAAAGATGGACAATCTTATCCTGAGAGATTTAAATAAATAAAGGTTTTATCATCTTGAGGATATAGTTTCAGGGTACAACCACAGTAGGACTAGGATTTGAGCCTGAAGCTTTCTGGATACCTGGCCAATAGATGCCATAGATATTATGCCACCTACTGTCAAAAATTGTTGCAACGGGTTTCTCTCTTATTTTTGGGCTATTTTTTTGCCTGTTTTTTTTTTTACGTATAGATGTCAAGTACTAGAACATTAGGCCTTGTGTTCGAATGTCATATGTCACACCGCTAAAGGTAAGGTTTTACCAAAGAGTTAAATCGTTTTAACTATTATATTAAACGCGAGTTTAATAGAAGCATGAATATATTTTATATTCACAGTTGCAGTTGTAGGCCCTAGGGGAGGAAATCAATTGGCGCAAAGCCAATAAAAACACACAAAAGGAATTCAACGTCACTGCTTCCTTTTCCGTTGACCAAAAAAAGTTGAATACAAAGATGTATTTGCAGAATCAAGTTCTAATAAACGTAAACAGAGAATTCAGTCTTTTCTGACGTGAAATTTAATGGAGAACGGCACTGATTTAGCCCGGTTTCTACTGTTATGACGGTATGTCACATGACCACATGTGGCGACCGTAAGGGGGCGTGGAGCTGAGAATGTTAAATAATATTTTCGTATGTTTTTTTTCGTAGTCGCCACCGTCAACCAAATGACATACGACGGAAAAGCCGCTCGGAGAGGTTACATAAATAGAAAAATGAATAACAATAAAGAAAAAGTTTCGAAGAAACTTTGTTGTACACGTGCTAATAGGCGAGACGGATGTGCAACCAGAAATGACCTTCAAGGGGAGGTTTAATCATCCGTTCACGTCGAAATCATTTTATCGCGTTATTTCAAAAACATTTTTCCAGCTCGACTAATACTGCGGTTATTTGTCGTATTTTTTACTTTAATACAAGGCAAAATGCAATCTATTCAAACATATTTTTTTAACAAAACAGAATTTCGAACAGTACTTTCTTTTACTGTTGCGGAGGGATATACCCACTGCTTTGAGAAGTAAGGCAGCCGACAAGCACAGATAATCTTTCAAGCCAGATAATTGACCCCTCCTACATTTTCGGCTTCAGCTTTTTTTGGGGACCTGGTGCCCCTAAGTAGGGTTCGAAGTGTGTTTTAATGGATTTCGCTATACAAATGTTGGCAAATGCAAGTACTTTCATGAATCTGATAAATATATATTTCTAAATATATATTCCAAATCAAATATCAGATAGGTCTCTAAGAAACAGAACACGGCAAGACTTTCAAGTGTAAATAATTTTTATTTCCATTATCAGTACTGGTTTCGGTTGACAGTACTGGTCTGGTTTTTCTGCCGTCGGAAACTAATCTAAATAACCTCAGCTACTAGGAATGAAAAGTCAACCAGCCGATAGATGGCGCTGTAATACGCACAAACTTAGGTCTAAACCTCATTCTCGCCGCCCTGTTTTACTTTGAGTAATGGAATTGCGTATACCGATCCTCTCCTCATCCGGGACAAATTTCCCCGAGGAGCTATCACTTTTGCTATAATGGATTTTCCGCCATCTTGGGTTTTTTGAAAAACCTTAAATCTTCTTGTGAACCGCATTAGTCTGGGATTTCCTACATATTCTCTTTGGGCTTATTTGAAATGACTTCAGGACAAACTAAGCGACCAAAATTTGGAATTTGACTTGATTTAATATAGCCGCTTAAAATTCAAATATGACTTCTTTAAGCCAATAGGGGAAAAAGCAACCTCTGCCATTGATGTGAGGGAAAGAGCACTTTAACCGTATTCTCACTCATTCACAGGCCTGATAAAAAGCAGATTTGAGGGATGGGTGTTAATGACCCCTCCTCCCTCATCATTAAAGTCCCATCCAATCTGTCACAGTGCACAGTGCAGGACTTAAGACAGCTTGTTTTGCTGTGGAGTTATTTTTGGGGTCCTTATCCACACTGTCAACCTAACGATACCAGACCAGTAAATGTTGCTCTAATAATAAGACTCACAATCTTTACGATAATTCTGTACAGAGAGCGAAGGAATGAAGAGGTGAAGGGATTTGGGAAGTTTTAGAGGCAGTGGGGCAGAAAGGTAGAGAAAGGGACACAGAGTAGGGATTACGCAGTTTTATTTTTTCATATGAAGAAGCTTACATTCTGGGGTTTGTAGGATAAAAGTACTGCAAACAGATGGCATCCCATTGCCATCTAACAAATCAACCCTCTTTTCCAAGTGAACGTCTGGCCAGCCATTTGGCTTTGCACCCATAGTGACTGCATACGGGGGGGTAAACAAACAAACAAAATTCAGTGTAAGTAGAAGTAATCTCTCACACACAAGTGTTGGTGCTGACCACTGACCTTGCCACCTAAGCCCTGCTGGAGACACTGAGAACTGCAGACGTCTGATCAGCCTGACACACAAACTTCTGCAACCGTCGTAATAATTACATGTGTATGTATCTTCTGGGGAGTGAACCTCTAAACCTTGGTTAAAAACGTGTGTAAACCTTCTGACCGTAGGACACCAGCATCAATGCCCTGTGTGCTCTGAGGAAGGCTTTAAATGGAAAAATATCAGCACTCTTAACAGCACTCAATAGTAACTAATAAAAATAAGATATGAATTTTATACTGCAGTTTCTCAGCAGGTGTTTCTGTCCTCTCACTGCATTCTGTTCCATACCATTCTATTCCATTCCATTCCATTCCATTTCGTTCCATACCATAACTGTACCAGCATTACAAATTCATATTTATATAATTAACTTTCAACCATCGATTAAAATTGGGTAATAAATTTATCCCATGTGAACGTTTGTGAATTTGTAGCCCCGGCTAAATCTGATGTCCCTTACGTAACAGGATTGCGCCGCGCTCTGGCCCCCAGGACATACGGTACAAGCATTAGCATGTGACCATGTGAGCGCGGTGATGCGTGTCCCGTGTGTGTGTGCAGGAAAAGAAAAGCTGCTTATTTGCTTGATGTGATTTGCTGACCTCTGTTACAACCCCAACTGCAATGATCCATTAGAAGGATTTACTTGTCAGTCGTTCAACCTCACAGATGGATACACCCACCCAACTGAGTCGATTTGTCACATGCCATACTGCCCTCTCCTATGACACCCACACCCACGGGCTCTCCCAAGGTGCTGGCTGCGGTCTGACTGAGATTGCTGTATGCCACCTCTTTTCTAGGACTACTACAGAAAGGACGGGTGGACTGGGTTTCAAAGCAGTCCAAGCCACATCTGTTTAAATGGCGAATTTTCAGAATCTCTTTCTCTCCTTTAAACCCCACCTCCCTCACGCTCTCCCTCCCTGATGTGTGTCCTCGTCCAGCAGAAATAAATACGTGTGGGTGTAGATCCGTCTCTCTGCAATGACCCTCTGCCCCCGGGTTCTACGGCATCCTTCCTGCTACCTAGCAACACTTTGCAGCTATGGTAACCAAACCAACAAATCCATCAACAACCCCCCTACCTCCTACCTTCAGCACCCGCGCCCCCACAATCAGTACCTGTGCTAAAGAACAAAGCATCAAAGTGCAGCAATCAGAAATGGTTCTGGAGTCCATGCTGGAGACCAGTGGCATAGCACAGAGGGAGTGAAATCCTGGAGCAATCAGAATAAATGAATACTTATTCATTTCCCGTATCACGGTCTTGCTCCCTGAACCATTAGCCCATGGCTCACTCAGCAAGGTCTGGCATTTTAATGCTGAAATTCCTCAATGCGCCGCAGCCCAGCCTCCCGATAGAAAGGTTGAGCGCACTAAGTGGTACCGAACACACGGCCACCCCGGCAAATACTCTCGTTCACCCTAACTAAGCACACTGCCAGCCCACTGAGCCATTGTAGGTGCCTGAACTGTGAGATCTCTCCAAAATGGACGTGTCCGTAATGCAGGGGACCATGTATGTTTCTACCCAACTCCACCGGAATGTTATTTTCTGTAGAAGTTCCTTGTATTATTACACATCTACTTTCATGATTCATTTGCATTGAATTCCCTCCACTGAACTTCTCCCTGGCCCTCTGTGCCACGATGCCAGTTTTGTCATGTGCTTCACAGAGAAAGCAATTTGTCCTAGTGATATATCTTCCAGTAATGATGTACATTTGACATTAAGCACACTCTGGGTGCAGGAGAAGGCCCTGAAATGACCCCTTTACTGAGCAGCTGATAATGAGCCCCCCCAGAAAAACATTAAAGAGAATGCCTATGGTAACATTGCATTTGAGATGCATTTAAAATGTTTGGTTTTTCCACCCCTTATTGGCATGTCCGAAAAAGTTTGGTAAAGCCGGGAAGCACATTTTGTTTAATATGAAAATATCTCTTCTAGTAAATTAGACATGGTAGTTAAATATTGGAGTACTCAGGAAAAGCACTCGTCACGTGTCTAGACTTATGGGTACACCTTACAGGGGCCACTCGCGCCTTGTTTAAATTCAACTCATTTCTTACGCTAACGTATATATGCAGATTATTCACACACACACACACACACACACACACACACACACACACACACACACACACACATACACAGTAGAAGTAAAACCAACACGTGTCCTATTTTCTAAGTCAGGTTATTGTGCTATCTGCTGGTGTTCTGCAGTCCATGCAAGTTGAAAGATCTTTACTCCGTGCTAAAAGCAATCATGTTTGTAATACATATGGAAAGGACGCGTCAGATCAGATCATCGGATTGTTTTCTTTAAGATGTCGTCACGGGAAAATTATGTGTTCATCTGAACTATGTGCTCGAATTCGATGAATAGCGGAGGGCATTTACGGTCTTAAAAACACAGTAATTCATTTCAGGAACGCGAACCGCGAGAAATACAAACGTCCTGCGTTATCCACAATAGCCATGAGGTGTCAGCCTATTCACAAAAATGGTTATCCAGTTTGCTAAACGTGAAGGTCACGACCAGTCACTTATGCACAGAGACCTACATGTTCTATTCATATTATTGCTGTTGCGGGTGACGTTTATATAATTATTTACAATACTGTATGTTTATTGTTTATGTAATCAAAAACATCTAAATGAAGATAATTACAATGTATGGAATTATGTGAAGCAACAAATTTAATCGTCAATCTCATTAAATGATGAACAAGACAGACTTCATGAAATTCAATCAAAGTGACATTTACTGTCATTGGGTGGGGCAAAATAAAGTATTTTTTTCACTAGGACTAGTAAATTCGAATGTCTAATAGTGTGACGCCCCAACGTGGATAGGCCAAAAATACATTTTATTTCAGACAATTATTTCATACTAGCAATAATGGATCGATTGATCGTTTATAATGAACATTATTTTACATCAAATAAGATTTGCGGTTGATACATACAAAAGTCATGTGACTTTGCGACTGGCGCACAGTGAACCAGTTATCTATCCTGCTTAAACGGTTGATACCAGTCCAGCCTCTGTCTCTTAAAGTAAAAACAGATTCAGTGTAATGAATACACTCAAATACGTATTCACCAGACGGCATACAGGCAAACATTGGTGAGAATAATGTATTTAGTTAATATTCCGTTCTAAATGTATAGCCCGCCTTGCCAAGATATTCCTGTCCCATCTAAGAAAACTGCAGACACCAATGCCTAAGTTAAAGCATGGTTACGACGTCTCAAACTTTATATTGAACTGATTTTAAGATTAACCACATTTTTTAAAGTCTCCCTGCGCACTCCGCCGTCTGTTGCCTTCTTATTCGATTTAAGCGTCCCCGGCTTTTAATATATGCGCATATTAATTATTCTTCATTGTAATATCCACTCTGGGATACAGAATGCAAATGAACAATGTGCGCTTGTGTATGTGACTTTTTTCTCTTTTAATTAAATTCGTACAATAGCCATAATGTACGTTTAAAACTTTCCCAGAGTGTTAAACTGACTAAAACAACCCCCTTCGCAGGAGGTATCTCATTTTTACCAGTTATTTTATTAAAACTTGTCATTTCCACGAACCCCCGTCAAAATGTATACCTTAATCAAATTTAAATCTAATATTTCGATATCATATCATTATGTCGGTATTAACTATATATAATATATAATAACGGTATAAAAACAGAATGAAAAAATAAATAGAAAATGCTCAAAGGAACGTGAACTGACATTTCGTTCAAAAGGTTTGCACAAATATCAATTTTCGTTCGATAGAATTACAAACCTGAATTGGGTAATTTTAGTCTGCCAGGCGAACACCTGAAATTAGTAATCATGCAACACATTTTCCAATGCCCACGTGCACTTGACATCAGCAGGCTACGATAACTAATGTAGCCACGCATGTGTGGCAATACAACAGAGGAAAACCCACGAAATGGATTCACTTTCATAAAGCGTTAATAACGATTAAATATTTCATTCAGTTTATTCTGTCGATTATTTAATTTATCACGATAGGGATTACAAACGTGGCAAAACAAGCCTGCCAGACAGCACAGAATAGTACACTCAACTTGTGGATTTAGCGCCTTGTATAACTTAATATTCTATTCGATTATTCTATATTCACATTAAAAAGGCTCGCTATTTACTGGCCTTTACCGCTACATAGATATGAGATAGTCGTGCTATTTGCCTTGCAGTTGCGCTGTTGATCTTCGAAAACGCGCTAGAATGCGATAGGTCCCTCGGGTATCTGCTCTCCAAGGAAACCCTGGAAATTAACCCCAATTACCCTAGGGTCCTCCACTGGAAGTTTTTCCTCCAAAATGTTTTGACCTACATCTATTCTGGAGTAGCCTACTGTTGCGTCAAAACGAATGGCACTTGATCTGATCTTTGATTAAAACCTAAGATGCATTCCAGATTTTGTGACATGTGAGCCCTTTCTAGGCGTCTGAGGGTCTTTGATATAAATTAATAATAACAATTAAAGACTAAAATTAATAATCAAATACAGTGCTTTAGATGACATACATGAGAACTAAGCCCAAAATGTACGAATTTCAAGTAAACTCAATTTTTTAATCTCTATAAATTTCAAACTATTAATTTGCATTTAAAATGTGATAACCTTTCTAATACTGAAAGAAAATCTCGACACAATCAGTTAAATCTGAAAATGTAATTTGCCAAAGATGAATAAAAAAATAATGGGGAAATAATTGTAATCAATAATAATCTCATAATAATACATTCAAAAGAAATGGCCTCAAACTTTCATATTTTACTGCATTTACATCGCAACCAATTTCATTATCTTGAATGTGAACAATGAAATTATAAAGCAATTATAAAAACTATTTTATGCTTATTATTACTATTATCAACAACAACAATAATAATAAACGTCAAAAAACGTTTAGAAAATTCCCCAATTGCGTCAGACTCTCGTATTTTCGGTGGCCCACTTAATTTGCAAAGCGTTAGTAGAAATGCAATGAACAACTTAGATATCAAAGCCAAAAACTAAAAGTAAAAGTAATGTGTGTAAGACCGCGTAGCTTTCGGGATAGCTTTAATTTAAATCTTACCCTTTCACCTCAGAAAGTGTAATCTTTGAAAACCCTCGATACACAAGTAAAGAATGGAAGCACGAGAGACAACTACCAAATTAAATGTATTTCAGTAGCGACTGCAGTGTCAGTGATTCCACATTTTACCAGCAGCACAAGAAAATAAAACATTTCTTCACAGAGAAAGATTTAGGAAACATTTTAGAGACAAGGAATCCCGAGTAGCTATTTTATACCCACTATGAAAACCAATGGATGTTTAGATGGAGTGTTTCAATGTTATATTTAAAATTAAAAAAAAAAAATGTTTTTAAAGAATTGGAATAGCTTTAAACGAAAAAAAATTCTAAAAATGTATCTAAAATTCTTATCCACATAACACGTTTTATTTTTAGAAAAATAAATTGTAATAAATAAAACAATAATGTAAAAATCCCCTTCCTCTAAAAGTAGCGTCACATCGAACTGTAACTCTCCCGTCCATACAGCTTGGATACGTTGAATAACCTAATTTGCCCACACTCAACAGTCAAAAGTTAAGACTTCCATCATTTCCATTTATAAATAATTACCAATTAGATATATTTTGTTACAAATTATTATTAATTTTATTATACATACAGTGGTGTTGTCTCAACATCCCCGTTAAATGAATAATGTACCTGCTTGAACGTACGAGATTTTACGTACTGAAAACACCTTTAGCGAAACCAGAGGATTAGCCAGAACGTACTGCTTCCGAATGTTTTGTGGGCTGCTTCCAAGAAAACGTTCCCTTTGAGGCCGTCGAAGTATTATTTAGGTTTTAGAGCTTACACGTCCATAATATTTACATATATAGTTGCGCAAATATATTCTGTGCTAAAATGAAAATTGAAAAACAGTACAGTTAACGTGGACCACATATGAAACGATTTCCGGGTAAACTAAACACGTATACTCTGAGGGCCAAGGAAAAGCGGTTTAGGACTGCCGATGACTCAGCGGAGAACAGGCTCGGGTTGATTATATATTGTATATACATATACACTTAGCAGGCGTTATAGACTCGATATTAAGTTTTCACGTTGATGGATGAAATCAGACCAGCGGTCGTACTTCAGCACCGTGAAGTGGACAGCGTAGTCCAGATAATTTCCAGAGCGCCTCTGCGGGGTCCGTCGTCACCTTTTGTGTGTTTAAAAAGAACAGAATACCTTGATATTTTATCCGATCCTCCGGCAACTGAAGATAATACATTGTGCTCCTGCAAAATATAAGTAGGAATAAAGGAATTGCAAAATATTGTTTTTAATGGCGGAAGACTCGCCGAAACAGGGCGATTTACAAGACTTTGTAATTAACTTTAGAGCTTTTAAACAAGCTTAATATAGCCTACATATGAGATTCTTCAGGCCTGACTGGGGATAAAACTACAGCAGGTTTCCAACAGGCAAACATCCGGTCCAGTACTTTACCAGTGCTCGAACTTCGACCTAACATATCGTTATTTAATATTAACCAATTAGTCTATGAAAAGTAATTGAAATATGAGTACGTTCTGTCGTCTAGGCCAGAAGATTCAAATATTATCTGCGTCTTTGTTGACACTTCCTCGAATATTAAATAATCTTGTTATCAACGGTTCTTGATTAACAGTTAAAATGGCGGCGTTGTCACACTGGCAATATGCTCATCATTGTGTTAATGTCGGTGCACGAACATTTTTTTTTTTTTAAATAAATGAAAAATCTATAATTATGCAGATTTTCTTAGGTAAAATTACTCCAGCCTAGTTAATGTAATCGCCCTTAAATCCAGTATGTTTAAACTAATATTAGTTTGTTCCATGATTTTCGGATTAATATCATAATCCCATCAAAGCACATCTGCTCCCCCCCAACACCCCACGGCTCCCCCAGCTCCCCACCGCTAAAATAAACAGGGGCAGCACCGTCTCAATAAACGCTTTCAAATAATCCTTTGTGCTAAACGTGAAGGGGAGTACGAGAACAACAATAAAATCCCCAAATTTGTCTGAGCGCTGGGTGCCTACAGAAGATGAAGAAACAAATATTTAGAATCCACTGCTCTAAGGCACATTGTCCGCGCACCCCGCGACACTCCGCTCTCATAAAAGGGCTCAATTTTATGCAGTTTGGGTCATTATTTTATTAACACCCTGACTTCCTATTTGAAATGAAATAGACCCATGCTGACAACTAAATCACCGAGGTCAGGAGGCTTAAAAAACTTCACTGGACCACTGTAGTCGCTGGTAAATCCCATCTTTCCATTGCTCATGCTTTTTAATTACTGAAAGAGGAAATGAGTGGTCACTCTTTTACCGTTCGGCATTTTCCCTCCAGGTTTTCATGAATGGAGTCCAAATCGAAATAATCAACCAGAACGACTCGGAAACTGGTGACTAGACTAATTCAACCGAGACCGCTTTGTCGGTTCGCGATCTCAGGACCATCACGACCATCACGACACCAACCACCAAAACAACACCAAAAAAACATAACCGTAAACGTAAATGTATTAGGCCTAAATCAAATTAGGCATTTGACCGGTTACTCGCGAGAAAATTCCCAGTATATTCTTTACCGAAGCACCCATGAAAAAGTTGAAAAGATGTAAACAATACAATGTGCCTTGTTAGCCCAAAAATAAATAAAAAAACGATAGCATTTGTTTACTTGAGCCTCTCGTTCCTGCATGGGAAATGCGATGCAGATCCCTCAGTATTAATTCCAGAAATGCGCCTACACAATAAAAAAAACACCCCATAACACGAAAAGATTTTAAAGAAAAGATTAAAAAACCCAAATATGCTATGTAGCACACAATGGATACACTTTCTAAAACGCAGTCTTTATTAAGAAAACAGCATTAAACACTTCAACTGTTTTTTAACTCTGTGTGTATGTGTGTGTGTGTGTGTGTGTGTGTGCGCGCGCGCATTTACAGTGTACGGTTTGTCAAGTAATAGGACGCAATCTGACTGTGCATATAACTTCTGACGAGTTCAGTGTAAGACAGCCATTTTTAGAATTTTGGCAGGTAATTTATTCAAGCGAGAGCATAAACGTTAAAGTCATTTAAAAAAATAAAGAAACACACCGTGCTTCCCTATGTGAAGTTCTACTTTACTTATTTCGTAATTATTCTTGTTACTCAGTTCAATTAATATCTCCTCCTTAGCACGCCAGTCTTGATTTGCTGTTAGATAAGTAGCGACAAACTCCAAGGACAAATTTAATTCAGTTATATTCTCATAAATCCAGCCTGTTGACTAATTATAGAGAACATTCTAAATCAACCGAACGTGGCGGTTTTTGCAATGCTAATTTAATAAAAAATATTCTTCTGCAAAGATAAAATTGGAAATGTGCCAAGTATGAACAAAGAACCACAACAAAGAATTTATTTTATCGAGAATGTGCAAAAAAGGAAACTATCCGTAAATATACCAAACGTTATCCGGCAAAATAATTTTTCGGATGGATACAGGTACTCTGCAAGCAAATAACAACTATATATGTTTATGCAAAGAGCTTCCGTTTTCATCTGAGGTTTTCAAACCAACCCAATATCGTCAATAGTAGTAGCGCATCACAAAATATTGCAATGGGATACAGATCTTCAGATTACTTAAAAAAAATATGCATTTTAAGCATTTGCAACAAAACTCGCCGGATGGCTATAGAAAAACAATTACACGTGCATTCGAAGTGTATTTTATTATTATTACTGACATTATTATTGGTTTTGTTCTTCTAAGGGAGAGAAATCTATAAAACCCAGTTTATTACCCAGTTCATTCAACCGACAGCTGAACATTTTGATACACCGCCCCTGCTGTGGAAACGCTAAGGGGGAAAGAAATTTAGTAGATGACGCAACCAGCAGTAACCTAGGTACAAAGAAAAAATTAAATAATTGTGTTTTGTTTATATTAATCTGTCAGATGATATTAAAATTACATAATCTTTCTTCGTGTCGATGTTAATATTATTTCAATGGCGGAAACAAGGTCGTTCTCACGGTATCTCAAGGTTGCGCTTATCACCAGGATAGTGAACAGCACGTGGAGATTTAAGGCACACAGCCACGGTACACCACCGATGGTCTCTCCGCCAGTTTATGAATGCAATTTTAAAAATTAACTTAAATTTTTCAATCGGTTCACATTGATGGTTTAGATTCACCGCATATACCTGTGACATAGAGTTCAATTTGAGCGTGCGTGACGTAATTTTTCCGGATATCCATCAGGTAGACCTATCATTACGGTTTTCTTTAGTCTTAACATTGAGCGTCTCGCGGGTTTGTTCGGCCGCAATCGTAATCTTATTTTTCCTTATCTTATACTAACATTTTCTTTTTAAATGTGCGGCTAATCTGTTTATATGCAAATGAATATGATTAAAAATAATATAACTCTGTAACCGTGCCGATTTTAAACGATACCCATTTTTCAACGGACATTCGCAGCATAATTTTTTTATCTCATGATTCGTTTACAAATAAAATATTTCCGTTATGTGGAACTCCACTACAGACAGACAGACAAACACACACACACACACACACACACACACACACACACACACTCTCTCTCTCTCTCTCACACACACACAGGGTGAGAGAACGAGAGGGGCGGAAAGAGAAAAAGAGTTTCTCCTACCAAGATTGGCAGCGCTGGTCTCTGTGGTTGTTACGCTGTTGACAAGCCCCCCCCACAGGGTTAAACTTTGTCCTTTCACCATGTTTTCAGCTCTAACGCAGTCAAATTATTTATTACATTTCCTTATTATTTATTTTCATTCAAGCATGGGAAAAAATTTATATGGCATACATGTGTAGTTAACGTTTAAAAAGACGAGTAAAACATTCGAAAGTCGAGAATCTTTTTAGGAGAAAAACACATTCAGGTTTTTTTTTTTTTTTGGAAAATCTTGTTCGTCCTCATTTGGAGATCGTTTTACAAAACCCCTTTATGATATACTAGGATACAGGGCTACAAATGTATCCAAAGTAAGAGCTAACTGTTGTCTAAGGGATCATGTTTTTATGTTTGTACACCCCCCGCCCCTCAACCCCTTTTCACCATCATTCGAAACAAATTGCACCACCGACAGCGTCTGCCTATGCCACCTTCTGTCACCTGCATAGCTAACCAATTTGAAAAGATGCAAGAGACGTCAAAAAAATGATTAGGATGTGACCCACTAGGTGGAACTAGGCAGACTTATCCCGATTCCCCCCATAAACCCAGGCGTTTGTCTTCAACTTTTGCAGGGCTATTCCCACGTGCGTATCCTGAATGTATACACAGCTACCACCACTTATTTCTTGTTTTTGAAATCACCTTTTAAAATGTAATACATTAATGTCTTTGGTGTTTCGGAGCTAACACCAAAACCGTTGCCTCGACTGAAACCCATAACATGCGACAGTTAACGGTTTATTTATGGGGGGTCTAACTAAAAAGTTGAATGTGGAATGTTCTCGCTCCGTGTGTGTGTGTGTGTGTGTGTGTGTGTGTGTGTGTGTGTGTGTGTGTGTGTGTGTGTGTGTTTGGCTGGCAGATATCAGTTCCTGTGGACAATATGCACGTATTTACCGAACAAAAGGGAACGGGCTTTGGGTTGCTGAACACGTTTCAGAATCTGGCCTGGCCAGACAAGGCGGTAAATTTATTGGAAAGCGGTGAGAAACTTCAGGAACTCCGGGGGACAAATATAGCTTTGTTGATCTCAGAGAAGAAAAAAAACGCCCGAATGTGTCTCTATTTCAAACGCAACCACGCGGGATAATGAGTAAACAAATGCCACGCAGCTTTCATGGATATTTTAACGGAAAAAAAATGCAGGACAACTGAAGCATTTTGTAGTAAGGCGCGAGTTTCTAAATGTGGTCTTAAACGTTTGAGATAACCAATAACTGGAAAGAGTAGGGTTTTAAAAAGCAGGGTAACGTCCAATAGCCAATACACATTTTATTTTTAAGCGAAAATGGTCTGTTTGATTGCCTCTATTACAGATTTTGAGCCTCTATTACAGAAAAAACCCCGAAAATATTAACATATGATCATTGTAATTAATATTTGCTCTAGAAAACGAATAAACTCATTTAAAAAGTCACTATTATTATTATTATATATAACATATTATATATTAGTATTATTATTTTAGTAGTAGCAGTAACATTAAAGGCCTTTTAGGATGTAAATTCGGCCTTATAGAGATCATTCCGTTGCTTAGCTCCTTTTGAAAATAAAAATAATAATATAATAACCACAACCAAATTTTAGTTTTAGTTTAATTTAGCACGATTGCAACTTTTTATTGCCCAAGTCGTATTCTGACAGTTTTACTATACTCACAATCATTTCCCCACGAACCACTAAATCAGGCGGATTACAGCTACTCTTGTAGAAACCACGGGTCAGCTGCGGTCCAGAGACACAAATGATTGCTAAGTATTCTGCTATGAAAAGTTTATACTGAATGAGACAGTTTCTTGGCAAAACTGTTTCTGAACGGACCGAATTGAGACACATTTCGAATTATTTCTGTTTAACTTATGTCAATGGATTTCAGCAAAGGGCCCATTTTATTTCGTTACTTAAAGAGCTTTGAGTTTCGCGGTAACATAATTAATCAGACGTCGTTGTTTGACACTAGTAGAAAATCCTTAATCAAATTTAAATACACGAGGCGTAGGAGTTTAATGTACTTCTGTATATTAAAATAAGCGAAAGAGAGTAGAATCACATTAAATACTGTAATGTTATATAGCTACTTACTCAATAAGCTAACCAGTTCCATTTATTACGTTGAAACTGCCCACCTGAGAAAATCAATTTTTTTGTTGCTGCCGCTCTATTGGTAAAATATCAAAATAACTTCATTATTGTAATGTGCAAGGGTGAAAAGGAATACTTAAGCGACGGACTGTGAGTTGCTGACGTTGTCTAGTTAAGGTGCTTAAATAAACTAAGCACAATGCAAACCCTTGTTAGGAGTTCCAAAGTGTAGATAATCGCATTGGCCATATTAACCCGTTCACGCCAGTGTAGAGTTGAGTTTAGCGCGTGGGGCACTTTCTATTCATCTAGAGAGAATACGAGAGCTTCACTGAAACAAATCATGAAAATGTGCAATTTAAAAATTGACAGTTGTATTAATCAACATAGGCCTACTGGGAAACTATATCAACGCAATCATATTATTTTAAAATATGAAATAGCTTTAGGCTAGAAACAGTCAGGTGAAGGGTATGCTACAATGTTCCACTACAATCTGAGACGCACAGAATTAGTGTGTTGTGTTTTTAGTGCTGAACTGACATACAACATGCAAACGATAAATTGATTCATGCCTTCTTCACTTTGTCTGACAATGGCACCAATTTGTCTTTTTTTTATACGGACTGCTCGAAGCGACGGTAGATTGGGGTATTTGTACTTCAAACCGCTATACGCCATGGGTCTGACTCCAATGTTACGCGTTATTTAGGCTCTGGCAATTACGTCATTAACAAGGTATACAAATTGTACGGTCTTCGAATACATATTGCGGAGTTTTGTCCACACACGTATCAGTGGTAGACAGCCTTTAGTCAGACCCCATTTGGTAAAGAAGCTAAACTTTCCATACAATTTTTGCGAATAGACGGCGTATTTGCTGAGGTTCAACGTCGAGTAAACAATTAATTGTTGGCAAGGAACAATTGTAAAAAAATAATTTGGCATAATGCTGCTATATCCTTATATTCAGTAAGACAACAAATTATGAATGTGTGCAATAGATTGGTTTTACTACGGCTATATAAAATTAAGTCACCAAAAGACTACTTGATGTTCAAACCCAAGTTACTGTAAACCTGAAAACATATAAAACTTGTACAAATGCAAATTTCAGATAATTTATCCAGACCATTTTAGCTGTTAAACACAGAAGCACAACTACCCCTTAATGAATTTTACGTTTTTTTATTTATTTTTTTCATGTGTTTAAGACAGCACCAAATATTTAGTTATATAAATAATACGACTCTTAAAATTAAATAAGTGAAATGTTTTTTTCTAAATATTTTTGTCAAATATTAGATATTTCATCACCCCTCTCCTTGCAGTGATTGAAATATTGAAATATGTTCAAATGATAAATAGGTGGTTTACCTTTATGATTCAAATGAACAACAACCAACATGTCCGTGTAGCTTCCTGTTTTGCATAAAGCATGGAGACATGATCATATCAAAATAATGCACGCGTGCGCACACACAACTCTTTTAAATTGCAAAGACCATTATTGAAAACAATTAAAGTAAATTTGCCTGTGGGGTAAGAGTAACTGCCTAAATCAATCCACTTATTTTAAGTCTACATGCGTATAATGATTTCATTACAATATAGACATGAATC
>JAOYSI010071946.1:0-22014 GCA_025775065.1 Hiodon alosoides
CCCCCCCCCCCCCCCCCCCCCCCCCCCCCCCCCCCCCCCCCCCCCCCCCCCCCCCCCCCCCCCCCCCACACCGAATCCATCATCCAGCAAGTCAAACTCTCACCGTAACCACACCACAGCGGGGGGCATCTCCCGGAAAGGGACGCCATTGGGACCCAAGCAGCGCGAGGCCAAGGCACCAATCAGGAAGTGAAACGGTGTCCCTGAGAACCCATGTGGGAAAATTACCCGTGGCACACATGACACAAAAAGGGGCCCTCATCGGAGCCTTTGGCACACAAACCACTGTAGTTATCTGCACCGAAAATAGTCATTAGCGCCCACGCGCCTGTTATCCTTCATGACAAGATCCCATTGGGATTTCAATCCACGCAAAGCATAAACAGCAGTTAAAAAATATGGAGCAAATACAAAAATAGCTGCAGTTGGACCTGCTGCAACGGCAAAGCCACACGCTGCTGATCCAACCCAACACAGTTAGCGTTTGGCGAAAAAAGAAAAGGTTTGCATGGATTTTCAGCGCCCGGCGTTCAGTGACATTATAATGCAGCCCGGAGTTGGCTGTCTGGCGACAAAGCGGCAGAAAATGGGGCATCCTGGGAGTTCTGGCTGCTCAGACGAGCGCGAGGACAGCAGTGTTGAAAAGTGATCAAGGCACCGGACTCACACCGATGGGGGGTCCACAGCTTTGAACCTCGGGGAGGGGGGTTACTGGAACCCAAGGCAGTGTTCCTGTAAATCCTAACATTTCCAGCAGCTCTGGACCTGGCCAGCCTGCGAAGCAAGCTGAGAAGGGATTGTAAACCCAACCTGCCTCATAACCCTTATCGTATCCCTATGGTAACCTCCAGGGAGGGAATTAGAAAGGTAGGTCGTCCGCAAATGAAGAACAATCTGCATCCTCTGGCGCAGAGAACAGAGGTTAACTGTAGCGTAGAAAGTGTAGTACTGGAGGTCAAGAGCAGGCCTCACTCACCCTACGGCATCGATCCCCTGAAATGTAATAGGGTAGCTCGTAAAGGGTCCCATCGACCAATTTTGTTTGCTCCAGTCGGGCGGGCCGAAGAGGCGTTTGAGGGCACGGTTAGTAACCGTCCACAGCGCATAATTACGGAACGAGGAAACGGTCGGGATGCTGCTCTCTAAAGCACGACGGTTTGACACACAGCAGCGTAGCCTTCTCAGCAGTAATAAAACGGCCGTGGTGACCACTCTGCACGTCGCCTGCGCTCTGATCCCGGCTCACATTACCGGACCCTAGCTTCACCATTTCTCACCCAGAGACCCCACCATCCAATTACCAGCTCACTCTCTCCTTCTTATTGGCAGACTTGTGCACCACGTAGGGATCAGCTGTACAGGGATTGCCATTAAGGCCCGGAGCCTTTCATTCTCGCCTCTGCAGACAACGGCGACTGGCTGGACTGGCAGTGGAGCGCTTACTTTCAGGTTATCGAGCGGCATCTGTGTGCGCGTGCACGTCTACGTGGACGCCTCTGTGTGCTGCGTCTGTCTCCGAGTGTCGCCAGCAAGTGCCCAATGCGCTCGGATACTCAAGACATTTCTTCATCTTCACCGACGTTCCTGGGGAAGGGAGCCGTCGGCAGCTGTTCCATTATCGATGTTCACTGGAGTAAACCCTGCAGCCTCTGTGGCAGGTAGGGAGGATATTCTCCCCCCAGGGGAGGTCAGAATGACCAACAGGAACCTGAAACAGTGAGCGTGTGTGTGTGTGTGTGTGTGTGTGCAGTACCTCGCTGTGGCCAACCACCTGTCTGCTCCCTGTTCCTGTTCTACAGCCAAGGGTTTATTACAGAGCGGCAGAACAATCCACCAACGGACTGAAGCAAAGAGAGGACAGGGTTGGGCTCTGTGAAGACCAGGTACACAAGGCAAAGCCTTTTTACAGTAAAACAAGGGTGCGTCTCTTGAATTTCAACAGAAGGCACATTATAAAACAAGTCCGACACCCCAATGTCGTGCAACAGCTAAACGGCAGTTCAGATTTGGATTAGGCCCATCACCCCGCCCCGTCATGCACAGGTTACCATCCTGTTTCACTCCCTCGCCCCACCAGCCATCCCTTGCTTCCTGACACACACTGTGTCAAGTCCCAAGTGTGCCAGCCCCTTTAAAAACACTGCACAATTGTGTCATCAGAAATCACTGCCAACATAAACACAAGATCCTTACACAGCAGAGTGCTGAAAACAATCCATTAGATTTGCGACGTTCCTCGTGGTGTTCTCGCTACGACAAGACACGAGGAAGGGCTGCCTGGGTTCCCCAGAACCACAGCAGTCTATAGAACAATGGCCCTGTAGCCATGCAATCATATTAGAATGAGAGGGTTCTGTTTTGATTGCATCAAATTCCATTCTAAAGAGCAGCACAATAACAGTAATTGTATGCATTCAGCTGTCAAGCATTCTCCATTATGGCAGGGTAAACTCACTTTAGATCACTTTCTACAACTGCCATTCAAGCATTCACCATCTCTACTGGAATTAATAAACACTGTTAATGGGATTAGAGGGGACATGAACAGAGACATCTGCTGCACTAATCGTCTATTCTCTTTTGCATCTCTTACAAATAAAACCAAACGGAGTCTAGAAATTGTCCAAATCCCTCTTGGATCACACAGGATTGAATGACTTTCCCTTCAGTTGGATTAAGACAACCGCTCCGTACCGGATTTCACCGAAGCACAAAGCAGAGATCGTGTGCCGGTTGGGGTCCCCATTCACTTCTCACTAACAATGATTAACGGAGGCAGAGGCCAGCGGTGGAAGCAGACCGCTCAGATGAGTGAGGAGGGGCCCAATTAACCGGGGCATCCCACACAAGTGAGCCGGTGTCCAAACATTGTCCGTTTCATCCAAAAAAGTGCATGTGCGTATTTACACACACACACACACACACACACACACACACACATGCATAAACATAAACATAAAAAAAAAAAATCACAGGCTGCCACTCTTGGGGTGGGGTGGGGATGCCCTCAGAGACTGGCAGGGGCGAGGTGGCACTGATCTGGGCCAGGCAGAAGCCTGTGGCTGGGAGAGGAATCGCGCGGTCAGCTGCCTGCACAGGCCCGCGTTAACACCACGCTCTAGCCATTGGTTAATATTCCACAGCACCAGGAGCGGGAGAGGAAGTCGGGTGGGATTCACCAGGCTGCAATCACGTGAAATGGGACCGAAATCCAAGCCAAAAAGGGGGATAAAATATTAATGCGCCTTGAATCGCTCAGCGCCTCATGGGACGAGCAGAGTTTGCCTTAGCCACTGTGCCTCTCGTGTCCTTGACATTACACTAGGAATGACAATCTGTGGCAGTCTTTGGTAGGAAGTATGGGTTTAAACCCAGAGCCCACATTACAAAGGAGTCTGACACACTGGAACCATTCATAACGACCAATTTCAGATACAAAAAAGAGTAGAGACGACGCCAATTATCTCACCATCGTCAGGCAGAAAAGGTGTCTTAAAAAACAATAATAAAAATAAAAGACTCATCACTCATCACTGACTGTCTGACATTCAGAAACAATTTTTATTAAACCAAGTTTTAGCCGCTAGTGCGTTTTATGACATTAAACAAACAAAGCACTTCTCTGCCCATACAATTTTAATGGCAGACACACAGACCCAGATTAATAACACTTAAAAACAAAGGAGTCAGCGAACTCCAGCAACTTGGGCAAGAACAGATTTTGTGCAATGCTTTCAGGAGCCAATTATCGCTACGGCATTTCAAAACCCAATTTCCTTAAAAGCTTTGTATTCAACATATGCCAAGGAGAACTACCGCATATATCCAATGGTTTAGAATATTCTCGATGTAAGGAAAATAAAAACATTGGGTTTCCTATTACCATAAATATCCATAAAATTAACAAAACCTCAACCTCAAGTTATTTTACGACAGCAGCTCCAAAACACGAAAATGATCTGACAAAAATAATCTAACCAGGGTCGTGCAGTTTCAGACAGCTGTATCATCCAGGTGAACGACAGAGAGAATGTGCTTAGACGAATTTTTTATTGAACCGTCAACAAAGACAGAGCGATCAGTCTCGTTCCTTCCACCCATTTGCGAACGATGGATTCACACAAAGCCAAACCTTTCGGATTCAGCAGTCTGGAATTTCCAAAATACGCAGATGGTACACACACGCACACCCAGTTAGGTAAACTAACACGCTACCCTAGGAGCTGGAAAAATCTGCAGGCACACTATACTTACTCACGTTAACAATGATTCAGATAGTTATGGGCGCGAAATTAAATTTAAGTTTCTCTGGCACAGCAATTGAAACTATTGGCAAATTTATCCACAATGCAAGAATCATACGGAGAACACCCAGAGCAGAACCACCCTGCCATCAGCAGGTTTAACCCGTATCATATAAAACCCCGTATAAGGCTGCTTTTGACCATTCATCGCTACATTTAGAGCATTGGGCTAGCGAGGAAGAGCGGATATTAAAGAGAATTAATGGTTAAAAGGTGTGAGAATACAGCATTTTACTCTACAATCAACTTAGTCCTGTCTTATTAGAGTTCAATTAATTTTACACACATAAAGTTGTTTTTAAATGGGACATTAACGTATCATTGCAAAATGTTAAATCGATTTTGGGCAGGCAACTTACAATTTTAAATGAAAGATTCCCGTTAGATGCGGATAGTAATCCTATTAAAGTTGATAAACGTATTACATGAGGAAGTTCTTAGGAGGACGTCATAAAAACACCTTCCAAAGGATAAGAATAAATGTTCGTGGTCTGGATTGGTCAACATCCCTTCGAATGTGACCGAGTGGCCAACTACGTTTTGGAGCAATAATGTATGAATTAGTCGCCAGACTGTTTTGTGCGTCCCGCAAGCACGGTTAGTCGCAAATTTATTTGAAATAAAAAAAGCAAAATCATTCCGGATAGATGAAAAAGTCCATTGTGGCCGAGGTAGTCCCTAATGGGCGGAGTCACTGTAAAAATCAAGTAACGAAATAACTAATACGCTTCTCCAATTTCTCCGTTTGACTTGACCACAAATTCCGAAATTAGCGGTACAGTAAATTTTATTTCATAATTCAAGCCCCTTTGAAATTCTCCGTTTTCTCCGCGCGTTTTCTCTCAGTCATTGCTGCAGTATAGATACACAACTGCTCAATCAATCCACCCACTTTTTTAAAGCTGTAGCCAACTTAACCAAAATCGGTCCGTTTGCCGGAACAGCTGAATGGCAAACGCACCATTACAATCTAATCTAATTACTAATCGTAATTATTAGAAAGAAAACTGCTCACCTTTTCAATAGTCCTTCACGATAACGTCCGGTGATGATGATTCTTGTTTTCTGCATCAGCACCAAGAACCAAAAGGAACTCCCACCTGCTCAGGGACCGTCTGTAAACTAAACACCTGAGCCAATATAAGGAACCGTCGACAATTGCAAAATTAACACAAAGTTAACTTTAATCTACGCAACTCTGGTATATTTATACGGGAGCCTTGTTTCGTAAACATTTATAAATGCCTCTAAATACTCAACATATTGGAGATTAGATTATTTTAAGCAAATAAAAATGTGCATGTTATGGAGAAAATTAGAATCTAGCCATACAATAAGGACGTACACTTAATATGGATTGCCATGATAAACTCGATTTACAAGAATTACAAAAGTATTAATAATACTCGTATTAAACGAAAAAAAAACACACAAAAAGAAACGGAAGACGTGGACGTAAAGAATCGAGATTAATGAAAAAACCCTGACACCTGCTGGCGACGTACAGAAAATTGAGTAGGCGTTCTTGCGCAATTACACAATTAATAGTAAATTCCTTACGAATATATCGGATATTAATAATTAAATAACATTTAAACGGATTATTCAAGTTGAAGTCGCGCAAAGTATACATTATACTTCTTCCGAATTAATCGATATCTCGTCAGAACACAGCAATGTCCTCTTGCCCAGAATATCCTGGAAGACACAATTACCTACGTTTTGTTCCGTTGATAACGTACGTTTTCACGCCAGCAGGCGGTGCTGCACAATCCAGCAGCACCACAGATGTGGTATAAGGAAACACTTGAATCGTCTTGGTAACACAGAATCTCCTTGATTGTTTTGAATGAATTGTCTACCTACGCGAAGCGATTGTGGCTTGGTCCTGAAAGAACAGCTCCTCAATATACAAGAACCCGACGGCAGGTAAGAGATGAAGCTAGTGTCACGTTTACATACGCAGTGGAAATTGATTTCGATGCGATTGGGCTCTTGGGTTACATAAACAATCTCTGCTAGAACGCATTAAGTTTACGTTATTTTAATTTCAAATACTTTAATTGCTATGGACTAATAATCACAACCATTAACAAGACTGCTCGAAAGCGATTTCTGGAATCTTAGCCTTAAAACATTTCCCATTCAAACCATTACGATACAAGAATCAATATAAGAATAACGCAGACTAGATTTACAAATTTTGTGTTGTATCAAGTTATTCAACTTTTATTTCGCTTTAAACAACCGAAAAACCAAATTGTTCGTATTTCTGTTGGACATGAACGTTGAATCAGTGGTTGATTATCTGAGGTCGGATTCTTAATCGATACCTGCTAAAATGAAGCAATGAAACTCTTAAAACCAACTACAACTATGCAAGGCCATTGTGTCCAAGGACCAATTAGTCGACTAAAAGCTTTAAAGGAATGGCAAATTGCCGTTTGAGGAGATGTTTAGCAGTCCAGATATTTCAGTCCTCCGAATTGGTTAAATACTCAAGAGGCGGTTGTGATAATTGTGTTCAGATCACGTAATACTAATACATTTTGTAATGCAGTCAATGTTTGTAGTTAAATCCAAGCGTTCTCTTAATATTTGGGGTCACATTTTGTCATACTTCGTCCACGGTCAAGATATTGTGAATTTGAAGCTGATTTGTAGAATTTCGCGCAATGTCCAATATACCAATATAATTTTCTGCGAAATTATGCCTAGCCTAATGTGTAAGTCTACGGAGTGTGTGATTCTGAATTTTTTTTTTTTTAGTCTGTAAAATTAAATATTGCCTTTATTCGTTTGCCACAGGAATGTATGTCAGAATGTTGAAACTAAGACTCCTAAACGCCATCGCCCCGGCCTATTTTTATACCGCAACCATAGTGACCTTTATCCTGTACTTTTATTTTTTCATACCCACCATTTTTCAAACACCCGGCGCCCGATTTAATGCTGCCACTTTGTTCCACGTCACCATTTTTCTGTATCTGATGCTGAACGCTCTGGGCAACTACACAATGACCATTAGACACCCAGCAGAGAGCGCAAACGAAAACGTGATTGCGGTGTGCTCGCCGGATTGCACGGACCGAGTGGACGCCCATTACCTTCTCAACGGCCGTCACTTCTGCAAACTCTGCAAAAAAGTTATTTTGAAGCGAGATCACCACTGTTTCTTTACCGGAAACTGCATTGGAAACAGGAACATGCGCTACTTCATCATGTTTTGCATCTACACCTCGTGCACCTGTTTGTACTCATTGGTTCTGGGCGTGGCCTATCTCACTGTGGAATATTCAATTTCGTTCGAGAACCCATTGACTTTCCTTACCCTGCTGCCTCTTTCCACTGGCTACTTCTTCCTAGGTGAGTTCTCTCTCTCACACAAAATTAGACTCCGGCTCTTCTACGCTAAATCGAAAGGGTGGATGATTTCATGTATTTGACCCCTTTTACTAATTAAATCTATTAGATTGTTGATTGGCTCGTTACTAAACCTCATCCTGTGGTATTTGTCAAGAAGATACCAAGAAATTCCAAAATAAATATGTCAGCAGTCATCCCAAGAGCTCCAAATAAAAACTAATTTAGTTTAATTGCTTGTGTCCCCCTGGGTCACTGACAATCCTGATTTTCACTCACCTAACCCCTTAATTATCATTATTATAAATAATCTCACCAGGTGTGACACAGAGGCTGAAAGGCAGCTTAAACCCCAGCAGAGCCTACTGCCTGCAGGTGCTGGAGATCCTGACCCTGTTTCTCTGGCCATTTATATACACCTTATCAGCAAGTAGCACGCCTCACCAGGAGTTCTGTGTGCACACGTGTGATTGGCTCAGACGCCATTAGCTTAATTTTCGAACAAGCATCTCCTGTTGGCTTCCCGGGCACCTGCAGGCTGGCAGTGCTTTTGAGAGGGACGAGCCTCTCCTCCAATCAGCGCTGAACCTCCCGTGTAGTGCTGCGTAGCCTGTAGTGTGGAACAGAGACGAGCGACTGGGATTTCCGGTGACAAGCCGAGATGCATTAGCACACGTTGGGGAGAGAACCGTGAAGGTTTAACGAAGCATTCTATAAAGGACATCCTTCACTTGGGAGGGAGTTGATTCGTCAGCGCCCATATTAAATGCACCGACAAACGTAACGCTCCCGTCGGTGTGTGGGGGGGGGAGTAGGGAACAGCTGGCTCTGTTTGACATGCATGCACCCCCTCCTCTCCCCCGCTCAGGTGCCATCTCCGGCCTGCACTTTTTCTTGGTGCTGATGCTGTACGTGTGGCTGGGAATCGGACTCACCTGCGCTGGCTTCTGCTGCCAGCAGGTGCTGCTGGTCGCCCGGGGCCAGACCTGGTGTCAGCTCCGGCGAGGGCGACTGGTGGAGGCCCGCTGCTCCTGGCGCTCCAACCTGAGAGACGTCTTCGGGAGCCGCTGGGCCCTGGGGCTCTTCTTCCCCATGCAGACGGTGGAAACCCCACCCGGCGACTGCGACTGCAAGTGCGACTGACCGCGACCACCGGCCTCCGCCCTGCGACTCCGCCCCAGGCAGGACACGAGGGGTCATCACCCACGTCGGCTCGTTCGTCAGACGTACCTTCTACATGCAACCGAAAGGCAAACAAGATTCGCTTTGGTTCTTCATCCACACATGTAGGATTCTCTGCCGTCTCTCCTGGTGGGGAGAGGCAGCGTTTTCTGTCTCTCGTCATTGTATTTAAATGAGATTGGGCTGGAAGGATTGATAGCCCCACACAAAAGCATCCCTTATTGTCTTGTTTATAGATTACTTCACTGTCTCTACATGCGTAAGCTGAAGGGGCTCCACTGGCCACGCCTCTGCTTCAAATTAGCACAGCAAGCACAGGCACGACCGGGAACCTGCGCCACTCTGAGCCACGCACGCCAAACTTAGCTGCCACGTGGCTGTCTGTCAGCACTGTGTACGGGAGTGGGTTTAAGAATCCCAGTGCCCAGTAACCTTAAGCAAGTTAGAGCGGCCACGAAGAGCACCAGGGTCACCCGAGACGGGACCCGTGAACTTCAATTAATGTAAGTGCGCACTTATCTGGTCCTCCTGCCCCGACCTTGAGGTTATTTTCTGACCAGTAATCCTTGGCTTTCTCAGAAAAAGCATTACCGGGTCTTCGGTTTCATAAACCCTGGAAAATGGAAGGTATCTAGGTATCTGCCACCCTCATTTCCATGGCACTAATCACTGTGGTGTATACATGAATCCCCTACTGAACACGGGCCTGTATACTGTTCTGACCATCCCGAGTCAGTTGTGTTAAAGTATTATTATATTCTGTGGGTTTATTTAATGCTATTTATTTCATAGACTTTGATTGGGTGTCCTTCCAGGCTGCTGTGTCTGAAAAACCTGCAGACACTGTGGACCAGGGTCGTACGCTCCTGCCATTGGGTTTGTCAATTTTTCTCCCAGTTGCGTGTATTGTAAACCTGTTAACCTCGACACTAAGTTATGCTGGGGTTCCTGATCTTGATCTTGGTGGACCCTCAAGTCCAGAAAGTTTTCCACCTCCCTTTAAATGGTCGCCATGCTTCATACAGCGAGAAATGACAAGATCTAAACCTGCACACCCAGGGTTCCTGTAGGACCGGGTTCGGGGAACCTCCTGGCCGGAATCAGAACTTGCACACCCATGCCCGGATTGGGAACCCGTGTCGACAGAACCTCTTAGCTGTATTTAAAGCTGGTGTGGACTCAGCCTACAGGCCAGCAACATCACTTAAAAACCTCACAATAAAATCTCATTTGTTACAATGGCCAGTGCACATCCCTGCATTCTAGACTCATGGTACTGAGGTCATGGATGATAGTGTTAATTTATCAGACTAGGACTTGGGCCTTTCCAGGAATTCAAATGAATAAAATCGTTCCTTGTGCGCCTGGGAACACGATGCCGTTTGGTAGCTACAGAGCTAATTTGTTGAGCCTCCAAATCCCTGAAAGAATGAGATACTTGTGTTTGCCAAAGTGTTAGGAAAGAAAATGTGAACATGCCTAACTTCTCAACTTCTCAGCCTACACGTCTAAGAATAGCTCTCAAGTTTTTAGAAGTAGGAGCAAATGTTTTGTATATGTATAGTATGAGATATATATTTCTTCATTAATGAAAGTGTTTGTTCAACTTTTACAACAAAACTTTTTCCGCTTACCAGTTACGAAGGTTTAATACTCACTTCAACAGAATGTGACTTCTGTAAGACAATAGGTTTGGAAAACTGTATTTTAAAGTCACGTTGGTTTTAAATTGTTAGATTCTTGTTTAACCAATAAAAGTTAGTTTGGAAATATTTGGCAATTATTTTTTTTCTTTCCCCCATTGAATTTCATAAGTCTATCCCACAAACCAACAAAGAACTCCACAAAGATACTGAGTTAGAAAGGTCTTATTTATTAAGCAAACATGTTGATGCAAATGATTTTCTTAAAAAAAGTACAAAAAAGTGCACTTCAGTAAACCACAGATGACAGAAACAACAGCAAATTTTTGTGCTAACTTCAGCCTTTTCATGTTGCATAGCTTAGCAAGAGTCAAAACACCTTTTTCCACCTTGTTTCAAATTAAGTACATTTTTCTAACCAACAAAATGCTTAATGCATACTTGAGATTTTTCAATGTTTAAATTATGCTACCAAGAGAACTAGAATTTATCTACAATATATCCCTTACCTACAAAGTTCCTATTTCAAGACGGTCACATGACTGCTAAAATATATAATGGATTCTTGTCACGCCATGTTTGGTTTAAGTATTTTCCCCCAGTTTAATAAATGTGATTACACAATCTGCCCTAAGCTCAGATTAAATTGCAGGCAACTGAGTTGTTAACTTCCAAACAAAAGGCCAAAAAGAAAGGTATATGAGCTAATAAATTACTATAAATTACTCTTATGACTCGGGTCTGTGTTACAACTACACTGTAATACACAAGTCAGGCCATTTATACTATATTCACAACAGTTACAACATATAACTTAGGTTGGGAGACAAAAAACATTTAAAAATAGCTGCTTTATATATGAGACACAGACAGACACACACACACACACACACACACACACACACACACAGCAGATGTGACCACACAAGGGTAAAAGCACGAAATAAAAACTACTATATTTACAGGATATTTTAAGATGCCAATTCCCTCAGCCTTGGAACTACACTGAAGGACTCAACCGACTTTAGTCGGCCGCACCGTTTCAGAAAGTCCAACAATTCCTCCGGCGTGATTCCTCTGCCACAGAGCAGAAAAATAAAAGATGATGTAATGCAGTGATGAAGTTTTGTTAAAAGCCCCCAAAGTCATCCCAAATGAAAACATGCAGTCCACTGCAGGCCAAAACATATGACGCTTGTAGTCAAACACACTCTGCAAGCAGCCAGCACTATGAAATTCAGTTACATTAACGTAATATAACCAACAGTAGAACTTTGCTTCCCTTTGAGTGCGTAGTTCATCTTTTAAACTTTTTTTTTTTTTTTGGTTGCGATTCGCCAACATCAGTAATCTTTTTTGCTTCACCTGAATACTGGAGAATTTGTACATTTTCAAGTAGGAGAACATCGTTGTAATTAGCTGCTCACACACACGCACGCACAGACACACACATCTCAACAGCTGCCAGAATGGCACTGAAAGCGGTCTTGGGAAATTTAAAACAAATATTAAGGCCATTCAAAAATAAAAAAAGACAAAGGGAAAATGGAAAATAAGGTATCAGCCCAAGGCCATGGGCATTTATGTCCCGTTTACACAGTTTATCCGGCTGTCTGCAGTGTGCAGCCAACCCACTCTGGATGCACAAAGGCACAGCCTTGGAGGTCGGTTGGGGTTACCAACGATGTCGATTGAGCAGACTCAAATTTGGCTGAAAGCTGCCCGCTAAAACATAGCTTAAGCAAAAAGAATATTTATGAGCGTGTTGCTGATCTTCAGAAAATTTTATTTTAATGAAATCCATTATTAAAACTGGCAAAATAGTTTTAGTTTTTTTTTATTCCTCCTGAACCGAAGGCTTCACACACGCCCTTTTCTGGTCCTCCACCGGCCTGATTCTTTGCCCCCGTTTTAGTTTTTTTGGAAGACCGATGTGAGCAGCCTCAAAGAGCAGACTGTGACGGCTGACGGCTGACCTCGGGTGTCTTTCACAGGACGAATGGAAAAACAAGTCGAATCTTGACACACGATTCAGATTTAACGTCTTAACTCCATCGCGTTCTTGCCTTTCTCCTCCTCTTCCACCCATCTCAGCTCTGAGGCTAATATGACAGCTGTCTTTGCTAAGAGCAAGCACTACCTCTCTGGCTTAAAAATAATTAAAACACATACTGCCATACTGCAGTTCCTTCAAGTATTCAGTTCAGCTCCCAGAGAAGCCCAGACCACAACGACCCGGGCGCTGCAGGAGTCACTGATAAAAGGGCTGAGGCTACGGCGTGTCGGTGGGTTTGTTTTAGGGGGAGGCGCGCCCTGGTCCGGATCCCCTTACCTTCTGTCCCAGCGGGAAGCTCAAGCGCAGTCCTGTGCCTCCCCTCGCTCCTCCTCCGTTTCGGCAGGGCCCGCCTCCAGCATGGTGAGCTGCAGCCTGGTCCACACCTGGGGGTCACCGCTGTGCACGGCCTCCAGGAAGAGGCTGGTCTGCTCCCGGAGACGCTCCAGCTGCCCCTGGGTGCGGCGGTTCTGTCGGATCAGCTCCTTGGTGCGCAGCGTGATGCCCAGCAGGCCCGACTTGTGGAGGATGTTGTACGTGTTGCAGAAGCGTTTGCGTTTGTTGTGGCCGTCGGTAAACGGGGGATAGCAGGCCTCACCGTCGCCGTCGCATTGATGGTCGCCCTCAGGCACCCTCCGGCGAGGGGACAGGGGAGCCGGGGGCGAGGTCGAGGACTGCACTAGGGCAGACTCGTCGCGCAGGTCCGTCGCGGTGGCGCCGTCGTGGAGCACGTGCGAGTGCTTGGGGGACGCAGGCCGAGAGCTGAGAGACACCGGCAGGGGGAGCTTGGCTAGTTGGGGGGCGCCGATCGCGCAGCCTAACTGCTTGTCACGCCGGTGACGCCTGCGGTGGCGCCCCGTGTGGCCGGAGGCCGAACTGCTCCACTCTGAACTCGAACTGGAGCCACTTTTTTCAGAGGTGCTCTCCCCAGGGTGGGGGGCGATTTTAGGGTAGGATTTGAGGATGGGCAAGTACTTCCTGGATCGTCGCAGCTTGTCAGGGGCCCTCTTTGGTGAGGCACCACTCCCGCCAGAGACCACTGGCTGAAGAAAGACCACCTGAGGCTGAGGAGGCATTTCGAGGGCAGGCTGGAAACCCCAGGGTTTCACTGTTGGGGCAGGAGAATTGGTCTGAGGGGAAAAGACAATAGACACAATTCGTTTTTCGAACCCTCCTTTGACATTATATTGATATTTTAAAGGAGGAGAATTTTTCCGAGGATTCCTAAACTGAAGTAAGAAAAAATTATTCTCACAAATATCCTGAAAACAATACAAAAAGGGGGCCAACAATTGACCTCCAGTGTCTGCAGCTCTTCGAACTACCTGTCAATTAGGATTGAGTTTACATGTTAGAAGCACCAGATGAGGTTTCTTACCCAGCGATTTCTATTATAGAATTAAAAGGCCAGGCGGAAGAAAAACCTGCAGAGTCACACTGTCATGGAAACCAGGACTGCGCACATCCGGGTAAAAGCCTACCTGTTTGAGGACAACGTTGTTCATGATAATCATGGGGGACAGGTTGGGGTAGGAACCCGCCACCACAGCCACCTGGGGCATCCGTCCTGCGTCTTCAGAGTCCGTCTGATCCAAGGCGCTCAGGTACCCAGAACTGGAGTCTGAGGACGACCGAAAGAAGCTGGTCAGACCCCACTGCTCGGACCAGGGCATGGGCACTGGCACAAAACTAAAATATCGCCAATATCAGCGCGTAAATCAGGCTTAAAAACAGTCAGAGCAAGCTCTCAGAATTAATAATTACACGGGGAGGACTCCTATACTCTTCCACTCACATTCCACACACAACCTAACATGCTGGAACCTCAAATGCCCTCAGCCAATCACTGCCTGCTAAACCCATCTCAGAAAAACAACAACATGTATGCCTGCGTGCGCGCGCGCGTGTGTGTGTGTGTGTGTGTGTGTCTGTGGGCCTGTGCCTGCGTGTGTGTGTGTCTGTGGGCCTGTGCCTGCGTGTGTGTGTGTGTGTGTGTGTCTGTGGGCCTGTGCCTGCGTGTGTGTGTGTGTGTGTGTGTGTGTGTGTGTGTGTGTCTGTGGGCCTGTGCCTGCGGGCCTGTGTGTGTGTGTACAGCCTGTATTTGTTTGTGCGCGTGTGTGTGTAAGTCTGTGTGTATGCGGGCCTGTACTTGTGTGTGCGGGCCTGCGTGTGTGTGCAGGCCTGTACTTGTGTGTGCGTGTGCATGGTAGGTTCGGCAGGACCAGGAGAGGACAGACCTGAGAAGCTGCAGTCCCTCACTGACTCAGACTTTGACATTTGTAGGCTGTTCATCGCATCCGAGGATGGTCTCCTGTGGCCGAATACTTTCGCCTTGCCGGTCATCATCGCTCGTTCCTCTGGCCCTGTCACTCAGACAAGCTTTAGCACCCTCATTCAGAGGACAGGCTGAGGACACGGAAAACAGCAGAAACATTTAAAAATAAAGAGTCGATCTGCTTGACCGTCGTCGCCCTGGCAACTGTCCCACACTAGATTCCTTGTTTGTTTTTTTCTTTCTTCACTTCCTATTAAACCTAAAATAAATATTCCAGACATACTTGCTGGTTTACCCCTTTACTTAAGTTCCTTTATTCTTAAAGCTTTCAGGAAAGCTTAGCCTGATAAACTTTGATTATATATTTCGCCAATATGACTTAATTGACAATTCTGAACTAAGTGAACTCTTTATACTAGTGACACACAAGTGATTTTTTAAACTGGTTAACTTTGATCTGTAAAAGATTTGTTCATATTGTGCACGCAAGATATTCTAAATCGACGAATAAATTACATCACGATTCACGTTGCCAAATTTTAACAGCCGGGACCGCCGTTATACAGTGACCATGTTTAGGTGTTGGATTAAAACACCGATGGGTTGCCAGGTGACAGCTAACTAAACGCAAGCAAGCTACTTACTAGTTTACACACTAGAGCAAGTGTTCAGCTTTATACATAGACACATGTCAACGTGCTTTATGTAATCAGCTCTGGATAATGTTACGGAATATTAATTGGTTTTAGTACTTAGGAGTATGCATGCGGAACGGTATAAATTACCACAAATTCAGTCAAAACTATTAAATGCTCATTTAATCCTTTGAAATAATAATGTTAAAAACGTGAGGAAACCGCTGTATTGCAAGATACCAACTGAAAGGTACGCTTTCGATTTGGACGCGTACATCACAGAACATTCATGTTGCTAGCTATCGAGACTGCATGTGCAATTAGCATGTGTACATAACACCACTACGACCAGTACGTTTTAGCCATCTTTCGTTACATAATGACAATGCATTCCCTTTCAAAACGGCTAAATAGAACGTCTGTAACAATTTCGAAGTTTCTCAAATGCTGGGTAAATTATTCCTCAGGTCGAATAATTACCAAAAAAAAATGTATTAGCATTTGCGACATTACATATTAAAATTCGATTGCATTCGATTCGAGACAGACGATAACAATTTCGTCCTAAATAATTAGCTAGTTGAGCAACACAGCTTTCAAACGATGTTAAATAGACACTGAAATCAATATAGTAGTTGTATAGCTATTTAAAAAAGGCATTACCTCCTGAAGTCTGTTTTGATTCTGATCCAGTCTTTGGTTAACGCCGTCACGTAGCTGGCGCGTCAGTCAGTAAACCAGTCTTCTTGCACGGTGCAAAACACGGGACTTAGACACCGCCCACTCTGAACGAAAAAATCACGTGCCAAGGGGACGATTTTCGATAATTTACTTAGCAAACATCTATTTCGTTTTTATTGTACAGCAGACGTCGTAATTTGAATGTAAGTCAACGCGTACACAATAAGCTGCATGCAGTTCGTTCTCTTATTACTTTTACGCCGCTCCTCGGTAGATTACGGCGTGGCTGTAGGGGCGTTGCTGAGAGAACTGTTATGACGTCATTTGAGACGAAACGCATACCCTTCATTTTTTTCCTGTTGTCCCATTGGTGGATGATGCTAGCGTTGAGCCAGGAAACGTGACTTACTCGTGGATAGTGCAGTTAACGATGGCCAGATTTGCAATGCGATTCTGGTTTTTGTGGAGTTTTCTTCGCGTTATGTTGTTGTTTTTTTAATTTAACGATTTGTGCAAAAGACAAAAATCAGCAAATGTTTTAGAAAGAATTACGTTTTGCTCTGGGGTTAAGTTCACAAAGGATGACACAGACTGATTTCGCAACCATGACTAAACTTAAATTTATCACTTCATATTCTTAAGCCTAATATTGAACACAAATGCTCTTGTTCTTTGTTAAAAAGTTAGCGGCTAATTTTACTGTAGGGCCACTCTTTAAACGTAGCAGCTTCAATGTGATATTTTCGAAGATGTGACCATTTCCAATAATCGAAAAATCGAACGAACTACTTATAGTGAAAGGTATATGACACGAAAAATACCTTAAATAGGATTGACGACGAGGCAGTTCTTTGATACGACATTAATAATTAAGATTAATGATCTTTTATTAATTTGGAATACGATATAATCGAAATTTAAATTGAGATTAAAACAAATACTGTTTTGTAATAAGTTCCAGCATCTCTTTACCTGGCAACCATGTGTTTAAATCAGAATTTGACAATGGTGTCAGTAGGTTCCGCTCTTTACTTCGAGTTCGCAATAGGCGGTTTAAACTAAACGCCTTTTAGTTAAATTGATATGTATTTATATTAACTTGTATATACAATATAATGAAGTCCACAACTAGCAACTAGACCCTGAGTGTTTTTAAAAAGTGTTAGGCGGTCTGGTGCTGTGATGATGTGATACTAAGATGGGCTACGTGGTTATATTAATGTGTTTATCTTAATGATCTCATCCTCAGGACTAAAAAATATATCCGTTTGATCCCAATTCCCAGGCCTGAGGTCAGAAAATTAGGGCACCCGGGTTCGAATAACACGGAGACTCTTGCAAGGGGGTCTCTCTAAATTGCACGACTGAACTAACGTAGTGACCTGTTGTGCAACCAGTTTAAAAACTGAACCATATTGATTACCGATACCAAATAAACATTCTACAAGGGATTTCCTTGTTTTTCTTTTGGCTTACATAAATAAAAACAACTTCTAAAATAATAAAGTACTGATGATTTTGCCCTACTTTTGGACAGCATCATCCACATTGGTGGCCACCTGTCTATGACTTTAAGTAAACCCATCCATTATAAATACACCTGGAAAGAAAGTTAACTTCTGACTCTCCTCCCATTTTAACAATTTTAGTTTAAACCAGCAGTTGCATGTCTATTTGTGAAATCACTATTCATTTACAGAATTATATTTTGAGAAGTTTATAATTTATTAAAAGTTATATTTATTAAAAGGGTCTGTTTAATTATTACAGACCCTTATCCGGACACTGCAACAGACACAGATCCACTAGCAGAGCATAGTCCTGCATGTATCAAAGACAGTCATACATCCTGCCTGCCAAATTTAGCTTGAGTATACTGTAGTGACTTCAGGGAATCTTTCACCCAAAACTGAGGGTGAAAGATGTTGATCTAAACAATTAAATTCCAAGTACAAGTACAACTCTTCCATGTATGACAAAGGCGCTTGTGTGACTTATACAGGCCTGTATGTTTTATTCAGAACGATTTAATGTAATGTCCTGGTGCATTTTAATCCCACAGTAGCAGTTTCCTGCACTGCATCTAATGGGGGTAACATTTCACTGGAGACTCGGAAGCCATTGCAGCTTCCATTCCCAGTTTCTTATTAGTTCTCCCTGCACAATAGTAATGTTTGGTCATAAAACACATCGTCCCAAAGGCATGCAGGCACATGAGCAAGAAAAAGTGTATTAAATATACTGTATTCTTTATTAACAGTAATACATTTTTTTATATATATGTACAATATACATTATACACACAGACTTACAGACCTTTCCTGTGTCCTACGTCCTCACACCAGAAGAGCCATTCCTTTGTATAGAGACAACTTGCATATGTCCACCCCTACTATGCATCAATTTCTTATGACTGGAACGGGATGCAGTCTATTGCCTTTCTTGCCCACCTGTCTAAGGGGAATACAGCAACTTTTAAAAGGCGCAATTATGTTACAGTTCCCACCCCAATACATCAGTTTCAGAGCAGCGTTCTGCTGGCAGCTCCAAGTCAGTGGCACCGGCCGTTACGTGAATTCACAACATTAAAGTATTTTTTAACGCACTCCCCCCCTTTCTAAGTTTAGTGATGATATCAATAGGCTCAGATTAGTGCAGCGACTGGCAGCATGGTGGCCCTGACGATAAAGTTTCAAACCAGTATTAGGTCAGAGTAATCCGATTCATGAATTCTAACTTTTGTCTGTTGTTTATTTCACTGAAACCGAATACAACTTCACTTTCGACTGTAGATTCTGATAGATGGTTAAATACATTTTTTATATTCATTTTTAGCATGTTAATATGAGAAAATGAAGGGGAAATAAAACATCAGACTAGTATATAATATGAACAGGAATTAGGAACTTTAAAACAATAACAATTATTTCATAATTACCTTTTGCTATTTGTTTATAATTTGTATTTTAAGTATTTTTATTTTTCCGTGCACAAACTTTAAATCAAGTTTTATTAATAAATGTTAAACAGATGTGTGTGTGTGTGTGTACTCATATTGTTATATTAGGAAAGAAAGTAGGACGATTACTGCAGTACCACATCATGTCCACTAGATGGTGCACAGCCTACTGCATTTCTAACTGCCTAGGGAGAGGAGCCGTCAGATCGTGCTGTTAAATCTTAGCCTCGGGTACAAGTGTAAATAACGAGTCATTCTCAAGTAATTCTTGCATATCAACATAAAAACTCCCCATTGTGTGATGTCATACAAGTCCAAGGAAAGACTGAAGTTTGGTGTTTAAACCACTTAAATCACACTCATTGTTACAGACCTCTACTGCCTTTTTTTCTTAGTAATAAATACTGGTTTTAGACATAAGTATTCAACAACAACAACAGTAATAATAATAATAATAATAATAATAATAATAATAATAATAATAATAATAATATAAAACAAAAAAGATCTGAGTCGTGGATCGTTTTTTCCATCTCCAACCTTGACCGCCGTCCTTCATTGCGCTCCTTCTCTTGAACATCTGTTGAGTCAGGTGACGCGAGGCTCCCCTGCCTCCCCCTGTCCACGGCCACCTCCCGGGAAATCTATCTAAACCCGGCGCCCCTCCCACCACCACCCCATCTTTGGAGGGAGAGCTGCTCATCACCACGACAACCCTGTCGCTCGAGTCCCAGGTGCAGAGAGTGACCAATATCCGAAAAGTGCTTAGAAGACTGTCGAGGCTGTTAGCGCTGAGCGGAGAATAAATACGGAATGAGGTCGGTGGTTGCTATGGTTACCTGCGCGGCGGCTGACACCTGGGGGACAGACGGAGGAGAAACCTTACAGTCACTCCATATCATAAGCATTACAGCTGAATTCTCCAGCTATAACTTGCCACTCAGTTCGCCACTCACGTGTCACAGTCCTTCACTTTCTGTCTGTCCTTCCTCTTCCTCCCTCTTCCCTTTGGTCGCCGCCTGTGGAAACAAAATAACTTTGAGAGCCGTACCTTGACATTAGAAATGTAACAGCTCGTGCAACTAGTAGCAGAATAATTAGTAATAATAAAGGCAACTTTTTATGCTTTAAAAAATCAACGCTCACCTTCCATTTTTCAATGCCATCTTCCTGGGTCTAGAGAGAGGTGGACAACATGCTTTTAGAATGGGAAACTTCCAAAAATGTAACAGGAAAACCAGGAATGCATTTCAGACATGAATATATTTCTAGCATGCAAGCCATGCATGGAACATTTACTGCGTTAACAAATATAGCAAAATATAGCTTAGCTAAACAGCAGTGCTTATGTTACACTCACTTAGTCAAACATCCAACTGCTCGTTATGAATCATTTCTTTTTATTACTACATTTTTCCTACAGCGCCAACAGTTTGCAAACCGAGACCCGGTTTTCTAATTTCAATAAATCTGAGAAGCTTTCAAACAAAGCATCTAGCCATTTAATATTTAACTGAACATAATTAAATTAAGTGTTTCTAAAGCAGTGCAGTTCACATTTGGTTGGGTGCAAAAGCCGTACACAATTGCCTGTGTATTCACACAGAGCGTGCTCAAATATGCACAAGGAAAACCTTATTTTTCTTCTTACCTACATTCACATTTCTTATGCTCCACAAAAGTCATTTCAACATATTCCCGATCCCCTTCCGCTGGCTTAATTTTCAGCAGCTGACAAGACAGTGGGAGAAAGTACAATTCAATTCATTTGAAGACTTTAGCTGACAGTCTTTTTCTTGAAGGAGAAAACGGACGAAATTCTCTAGGAATTTCTTTAAAATGTTTTAAACATTCAGTGGTTTCCTTTTGAGTGGTAATTTCCCCAGCAAATTTGGGTTCAACTGCGCTTTAGTGTTTTTTGAGCAAACGTGTTATGACCGCCGTATCACCACAGGGGGGCGCACATGAGAAAATGTCATTGATTACCTGCATAGTGACGTTGGAGGTGAGCGTGGGGTGGCACTCCAGGTTCTCGTCCCCGCAGCAGCCGGCGCACCGAACCAGGGGAACGCATGCGGGGCTGATGATGTGCTCCACCTCCCCAGGGAACTCCTGCACCACCTCCACCAGCTTCTCCACCGTGCGGCAGAAGCTCCGCCCCCACACCTCCTGGAAGGGCATCACTGAAACGGCAGCAGGTGGTGCGTGTCCATTACCCGGTGGGAGTGGGAGTGTGTGCATTGAACTGTGGAATGGGATCCTCGAGCCATGTGGTTCGCCACCTGAAATGACCTCATTCTGAAGGCTCCCTTGGCAAGGGAGACAATATTTGGCAATTGTAGACACGCCTCTTTGCTAAGCCCAATTTGTTCCATCATATTGTTTTTTGCTCCCATGTACTTTCACAACACAGAAGCCTGGGCACACACGCGATTCTGCTGAGTCCACAGAACTAAGATGCCCTGCTCACAAACGCCAAGACTTCGCGATCTTACTACAATCCTGTAACAAACCTTGTTGGGCGCCACACGTCAGCACCAGCTTGCAACAGTGCTGTGGAGTGAATCAGCGAATGTGTACAGGCCGGAACAGACGCACAGGATTAGCACACTCTCCATGTGCCAGAAAACCCTGGCGCAAAAACATAAGGCCCTTGCGATCGGCTCGATGTTTATCCTGCTTTTGTTTTCCTAAAAATTGTTTGTGGAATCGTGGGGGGCATTCCTGTAGGAATTTACGTGTGAAAGCAGCATCCTGATAGCATCGATGTTAAAGAATAACAGGCCAACTTGTACAGGACAAACAAGCTGGGGGGGGGGGGGGGGAAAAACAAAAAAAAAAAAACATGAAAAAAATCCCGTGTAAAAAACCATGCACGTCGATGTGGTTTGCCAAGCCCCCCCGGGGCGGGTTTGCCCC
>JAOYSI010071967.1:0-22011 GCA_025775065.1 Hiodon alosoides
CTCATTTGTTTTGGTTTCTTTGTATGTATGGATTACTTGGGTTGTTACCAACATCTGGTGAAAATTTCATGTCAATATGCAGAATAACCATTTACTCAAAGATTCTCATATTCATAATTGAAAATATTTATTTATAAATCAAACTTTTAACAAAGTCTTTGTAGTGTTGCACACCTCTCTAAGAAAAAAGAAACTCATTGAATATATGCAACATATAAACAATTTTCAACTTTTTATTTCCTTTGGTAAACTAAAATGTAAATATTAAATAATTTAAAAAATCACCCTCAATATTTTGTTTTATAACTATGTAATCCGTGCTATTGTAACGTTAAAAAATACTCATGGGGACAAACATATGCGATGGATAACGCTAAAACAACTATATACAATATACTTGGTTTGACACAATTTTATATAGATTACACCAACAGCAGAAAGGACTGAGATTTATTTGGTTACTTAATAAATGTCCTTAATACTTAATGTCCTAGTCTGGATCTAATCCAAATAAATCCTTGGCTTCGCACTTAGCTATGAAATAGTCAACCAAACACAATAGATATGGCCATACTCATTGTGGATGTTAAAATCCACAGAAAAAGTGCTACCGATCCACCTAAAACAACTTCTTGTCGTGCAGTTTTATAAAACAATCGGCAGATAGATCGTTTCAAGCATCTTGAAGAACGTTCCACAGTTCTTCAACAGACTTTGGCGGTCTCGCTTGCTTCTGTCTGTGCAGGTAGTCCCAGGCAGCCTTGATGTTGTGATCAGGGCTCACTGGAGGTCACACCATCTGTGCAGAACTTCTTGTTCTTGTTCTGTGAAGACGACACTCCGCTCTATCGGTCTGTGAAACCAGGTGAGGAGCAGCATTTTTCCAATTTTGCAAAACTATGGCAGGCATCTAATTTTTTACGATTAAATTCTGGGATTCAGATTCATTCAGAATCAGAAATAATTTATAATAATTTATAATTTATTATAAAGTCCTGCCGCTTGTGTGAGCTGCCGTGGTTTGACCCTGTACTTGTTCACTGAATTTCCTGTATCGGCTTGTTTGTCTGTATTGACTGCCTGTTTTGGACCATGACTTTGGATTACTGTTTTTGTACTAATTGAACTATTCTAACTTAAACTCTGCACCTGGGTCCTACCACTGGAGTCATTGCTGTAGCACAGACAAGGGTGGGAAAAGACAAGGAGACAGTTTCTGGTGACACCTTTTATTTGGAATTTTTCCACATCTAAGTAACACAGTTTATACAAACTGAAAAAACTCATTAACAAGAAAAACCCAAAATAAACCCTCCACCTCTTGGCTGTGTGTTATCCCTTCCATTTCCCCTGAACTTGGGGGTGTGGCTCACCGGCATTTTCTCTTTTTCATTTACTGGATACCGATAAAGCCCCATCCTGATTTTAAGGCAGCTGGTAGTGTAATGGTTAAGGTAACAGACTTATCGAAAGTTTGCCAGTTCAAGTCCCACCCCAGCTGTTCTATCCTGTTGTACTTAACATGAATCCTTCAGTAAAACAGCTGTGTACAGCTGATGAATGTATAAGTATAATATAAATAAGAATGTATAAATCTAAACCAGGTGGTAGAGCCTTTTCACACAGAGGCACTTGGCTATGAAATAGTCAACCAAACATTTTCAATACATAAAACCCGGTTAAAAACCAATCGGATCAATTGGTCTTTTAGCCGTCTTGGGTGGTGAGATACTGAGAGGAAATAGCCATAGAATATTCACGTGCATTGAGCTTTCCTTGCTGTTGACTCTCTATTGGGTGGGCCACTGTTGTTGTTATTATGATGCTGTAGTTTATTCCTGCTGAGGCTGCATTATTGTCAGCAAGACCAGGCAGCAAGAAACAAGAAGGGGCAGCTGGTGGTGTAGTGGTTAAGGTTAAGGTTGCCAGTTCAAGTCCCACCCAAGCTGTTGTACCCTTGAGCAAGGTACTTAACCTGAATTGTTTCAGTAAAATATCCAACTGTGGAAATGGATGAATGTAGAAATGTAAGCTGTAAGCATTATATATGTGTCTACTATTATGTCATTTTCCTGGATTGCCTCTGGAGTCAGGCAATAATTTTCCAGTTTTTTCTCATTTGGCACTGGGTTTTCTGGTTTTTTCGATTCCCTATCTTTTCAGCGCTTTGTCTTAAATTCTGTTTTCACAAACAAATAAAATTTGATTGATTGATTTCTTTAATACATGGGTGAAGTATCAGACCCAAAGCTCTTGCTAAGCTGCAGCAGTTCAGTGAATGACAGTGGAGAAAAAAAGGTAAGGTCTGGGAAAAGGAAGTGCATGTTGGGAGTATTAGAATTAGCCTATTTTTCCTGAGACGGCTGAGGAAGTTTGGTATGAGCCACCACATCCTCACACTGTTCTACACCGGCACTGTAGAGAGCATCCTGACTGGCTGCATCACTGCCTGGTATGGCAACTGCACTGCAAAGCACTGCAAAGGGTAATCCGAACAGCCAGGCACATCATCGGAGGTGGACTGGTCTCACTGCTACCATTAGGCAGGCGGTATCGCGGCATCAAGACAAGCAGCAGCTGACTACACGACAGCTTCTACTCCCAAGCGATCAGACGCCTGATTGCGACATAAATTCACCATACACCATACACCACTGCACTTTACATTTCTTATTTGTCTGTATATCTGTATTTTGTGTATATTGTAGTCACTGTATATTTTGATACTATATTGTAATTTATTGTTCAGATTTTGTTCATTGTGTCTAAGAACTGCTGTGTTGATTGGGCTGCACCTAAGACTTTCATTCACTACTTGCACTTGTGTAGGTAGTTGAGTGACAATAAGGAATTTGATTTGATTTGAGTGATTTGATTTGATTTAAGACAATATGACAATTTCCAATATGGCGGATGTTATTGTTTGTAGCATTGGCATGCTAATTTGAAATGCTAACTGCCTTGTGGCTGCCAGTTGTTGTATTAAATTAACCTAGCTCGTTGCTATGCCTACTGTACACTGTCATCTAGCATGGTAATTGTAGCATGTTTGTTCTAGCAATGTTCTTTGTTTGTTTTACTATCGTATACACCGATCAGCTATAACATTATGACCACCGACAGGTGAAGTGAATAACACTGATAATCTTTTTATCATGGCACCTGTCAGTGGGTGGGATATATTAGGCAGCAAGTGAACATTTTGTCCTCAAAGTTGATGTGTTAGAAGCAGGAAAAATAGGCAAGCGTAAAGATCACACCTTCAGAGGTCTAGTGGAGTCCATGCCTTGACGGGTCAGGGCAGTTTTGGTGGCAAAGGTGGGACCTACACAATATTAGGCAGGCGGTCATAATGTTATGGCTGATCGGTGTACATTCCACTAGTTGTTACTGCAAGCATCGTAATTGTGTCTTTCATTTCATTTCATTCAGCTCCTTTCTTTAGATACCTTGCTAAAGTTAGGTATGAATCCTGCTGTAATGGAAAAGTTACACCTCTTAAAAAGGTGGGGCGTACACAACAATCCAGCCCTAACCTTGCCTCCAACATGTATGCGTGCTATAGTTACTGTAGGTGTTTCCCGTTGCTGTATGAGGGAACCTCCTGCACTACTACAGTCTTGATTGTTTTTGTCATAATTGTTTTTTAGAGGTATTTAAAAAAAAAACTGGCAAAGTAATGCCACTAAGCAGCATGTCCAAAAAGACGCGGTTATCTTTCCCAGGCTTATCAGCCCCACTATGTTCCAATACAATTGAAATTTCTCCTCTGTATAAAATGAAAAGACGCATTGTCTGTGTGCATACAGACCATACAAATGTTTTCATTTCTGCCAGTGTCAGAAAAAAATGTCCACTCATCTTTTTTCCATTCGTCTAGCAGATTTGCCCATATAGCCTGAGGATGCTTTGCTTTGCATACAGTAAAAACTTCGAATGCATGCAATTTGGACATAAATTCCCAATCAATACGTTTGTGCCTGTACTAACCATTTGGTGAATCATGCCTTAACATTGGCATATAAGATAAAAAGTTTTGCATATCAGTAATGCGCATAGGTTTGTACTGAATTTGTGATTGCTGCTGAGTAGTCATTATGACAAATCGTTAAAGGTCCTGTGGACACCTGGATATGAATTGGGGCCATCGTCTCGTTTAAATACAACATTTCAGGATATAACCAGGTGGATGGTTTGAAATTTCTTGACATTGTTGATTCTCCAAATTCATTTTTTTTTCTTCAAATTTCTATCTCCGCTTTCTGTGGTCTTTCTCAAACTTCTTTGTCCTGAGGCCCAGTCATGTCAGACTTTAGGGTTGCAAAGGTCTACTTACAACTACATAAAGGAAAACCAGTGTGGGATGTGCTTGCTAAATCTGTTTTATAAATCTGAATATTTTTGTGCATACGCACTTTCTGTGTTTTGTTCATACACAGCATTTTCAAGTGAATTCTACGCACTGTTTTATAAATGAGACCCCAGGGCTTTGCAGCCCATAGTTTGAGAAACGCTGGTCTACACAACATTAAACCATTGTTTAGTTTCAGCATTCTTTCATCATTTAAAACTACTAGACCAATAGCCATCTTATTTTTCACTTTCACTGCAAATCATTTGGCTTGATCAGTGACAGTAGAACGCTGCTCCAAGCCCTTCTTCATGATGTCCGGGTCACGTCCACACAGTAGCACATAGGAGAAAACTCCCTAAATGTTGAAAGTTACTCACCTCTCACAGAGTTTCTTGTTCCTGCAGCTGATACTGGAAGAGTTTTTCCGATTCCCAACCATTGCCACCACAGTTACTGTAGGGTTCTGGTACAGTGATTCGTGAAGAGACAGAGATCTCACGACAACAGTGGAAATAGACCAGATTCTAAGGATAAACATTCCCCTATCCAGAGCCTAGCTTTATTCTTGGCCAAAGTATGCATCATGGGATTCCACTGCATTCAGGACATGAATAGAATCCATTCACAAACACACCTGTCTCTTTCCTGGTCACTTTCCTTTAATGCACGCTGTATAATTCCCAAAATATGTCGTAATTTGGCCACCACTGCACCCCCCTCCTAGCCCCGTGTCCCCTTCACACAGTGGAGTCCCTTCAGTGGGGCTGTCAGGGCCGACAGCAAAAACAAGAGGAACACCGGAAATCATCCAAACTGGCCGTTTGTTGCTTGACGCTGGAGGTAATCAACATCACCTCTTCCACCTCCACTAACTGTTAATATCCAGAAGCTTTCATCATCCTCTCTCTCTGTTCACATCAGCAGTCAACAGTCTTTAAATCATCTCTGTTTTTCATAATCCCGTTTCTAATAATAGAATAGCTCGAGTGAGATGGTTACACGAATGGCCACAAACGCAGTTTTCAACAGAACAAAGCTGATCTGGAGCTTCACCTACTAACATAACACTTTTGCTCAGACAACACACACTCACACAGACGCGCTCACGCACACACATGCACACACACAACATATGCATGCACACATGCATGTGTGTTCTGTTTGTTTGCTTTCTGGTTTCACTCATGTCTTTGGGTGATCTAAAAAAATGAATAAAAACCATTTAAATATTAAAAATGTTCAGAACTGTCATTTCATAGTGCCCGTTTAATGCAACTTAAAGATTTTGACCGCTGAGGACTAAAAATACTCTGTACTCGATTGCAGTCTGAAGTACGTAACCACTTTACGATTTGCACTCCACCCCATCTCCCCCACACATGCTCAAAGAGCAGCCACTGGTGATAATTGAAAGGTTGCTAAATGCACCTCTAAAACTAAATGTCAAGTGCGCTTTCCTGGCCATTGTAAGCCCATCTGAGTCACCCAAAATATTACAACTTTACAAAAGGTTCCGAAGCAAAAGGCCCCTTTCAATGGGAAAGGGACATCCATTGGGAGTGGGATACCTATTGGGAGAGGGCCCCATGAAGAGAAGGTGATTTCAGGTCCTCTGTGGTAACCTCTTTTTTGTAACCTCTGTGTACACCCATTTCCTAATTTCTCCAAAAAGTGGCTCCATGGCCTGTGCGGTTATTGTTAACCTGTGGTGGGATTGTTTCAGCGCCAGTTATTGGTGGTGTATGAAGGCCTGAATCCTGGAAGGAAGGAGGTGTGTGGGGGGGCAGCAGCCACTTGTGTGATACTCTACCTTTGCAATTGTAAAATGAAAGTAAATCTCCATGGTATTTGGCAATTACTTCCTTTGTTTATATCTCCTAAACTTAGAGCTTTGTTTGCCTTTATTCCACGGCTTGCCAGGATCATGTCAGTGCTGCGACAGAAAGTTCTAACCTGGTAAATACAGAGACATGCGATATTTACCGAACGTTTGCGCTGAACGTGTGGAGTGCCGCCCAGCACGGAATACCCTGCGCTAGAATGGATTCCGTGCGGTTTCCAGGTGAACGACTCTCAGCTGAGAGCAGAGAAGCCTCTTACAGTTTAACCTCTTGTGTTATTCAACATCTCAGCCATCTTCACTAATGTAGACAGGTGTTTTGGTCCGACCTCGACACTGACCTCAAGTTGACCGCTCCTTTTTGTCGACATCCATTTCTTTTAAAATCATAAAAAGGAAATTAAGTTTTTTCTGTTCTTTAAAGAGTAGAATGTTGTGTGTAATTTAGGGTGCTAAACCTCCCATGTAGTGCTGACCCCAACCACAGATGAGGCAGAACCAGCCTCCCTCCATGGGTTTTGGGTCTTTCAGCGAGATGTGAAAGTGTGTCAACTACATTAGCATTAAGCAAATGTAGGTGGCGACACAATTCATACTCAGCAGCCCCTTGAAGAGTCAACAGAGGTAATTGCACAAATGCTAAACACGTCACCTGCTGAGGTGCCTAATGCAGTTGGCATTTTGGCATGGGCCATTAACTTGAAGGGAGAAAGAAACATTTGTTTACCCACGCGCACAGAATTTGTGATGAATGAACTGATGGCTTCACACTAAATTTTTTATTTTTTTTTGTGCCAGCCGAGTTCTCATTCAGGACTTACTAGATTTTGTCTTTTGATAGTTACCTAGTGTCAAAGTGGTCCTTAAATGGTTAATAATAATAATAATAATAATAATAATAATAATAATAATAAAAGGTTAATTGGTTATTTAACTGATAAAGTCTTGAAAAATGAAAAGCTAATTATTTCCAATTAACTTATGACTGTGTTTTTTGAATTCTCTCAAGTTTCGATGAATTAATAAAAAATAAAAGTGCATGGAACAACCTTTTTTTCATTATTACACACCTATAAAAATATGTTTGTTTTCAATTAACTACCTGATAATTTAAGAAGTAGGTTGGGACAAGAACTGGCATATACTGAGGGCGTCCAGGACCAGGACTGGGAAACACCGCTATAAAATGATGCATCAGGTGACCAGTCAGTACAACGTTTATCTAAATTCTATTTGTCTGCAATGTCTATTCTTTGGGAAAATCCCTGCATGCATACATTGCTATTTGGTCTCAACCGGCATTATTAACAAAGAGCTGTACATGAACTTGGTCGGGGAACCTGTTTGAAAGTATCAAACATTTAAACTTTGCTCCTGCAACTAACCTAAAAGTCCACAAAATACTTCTTTCTGGATATTTGTATGCCCTGAGAAAAACCCCATAAAAAGAGTAGGAAATGGAAGTGAAGTGAAAGTGAATTATTATAGTAGTGAAAATATAAATATAAAATTTCTAATTGACTGCACTCAGCTTGCCCTGCAAAGACTAATTAATAAAAGTATTCAGTCATATGCCAGAACCGTGTTGGAGAACCATGGAGCAGCATAGAGCAAAGAGAGAGGGAGTAAGATAAAGAGGAAGAGCAAGAAGCTGAAATATTTAAAATGTAATCTGTGTTGCTTTAGATGATCCTGCAATTACCCATGGGTTGAGTATGAGGGAGGCTGAGCAGTGGGTGTCACAGGTGTAAATGTATTTATTTTGTATTTGACTAAATCACAATCAGCACAATCAGACTTTTTTCTCTTGTTTACTAGGTTTTGATGGCAATTTTAGGTTTTTCAGAACTAACAGAAAATGGGGTATTGTGTGTCAATAACTGTGGAAAAATTATTACAAAAGATCACTGATCCCTTCCTTCCCTTCCTCCAGGAAGGAGGAGCTCCTTGCAATTTCAAATGTCAGTTACTACATGAACTTTAACACAACAAATTTTTTTTTCACAACGATTTTGAGTTAGTATTTCCTGTTCCTTGCTTCCTACTTTTTTATTTCTCTTTTTCTTTTACTCTAAAATTCAAATGACTAAAGACTGAGCTCTCACTGCCACCAGTCCTGTGAAACGATGTGTGGTTGTGGCAGTCTGTACTCTTAGGAGTGCGTGTGGTGGTAGTCTGTGCTCTCTGGACTGCGTGTGGTGGCAGTCTCTGCTCTCAGGACTGTATGTGGTGGTAGTTTGAGCCCTCGGGAGTGTGACACCTCAGCATAGATGTGCTGTGGCACTGAAAAGCTCAATAAGCAAACAGTTTGTTGGAAGTTTTTTTTTACAAAGGGTCAAACTAATAAAAACAAGATAAGAAGCAAACCAGCACAAGAAAATGTTTAACTCAGAGTTACAAATCAAAAGGATTTGCTTGTAAAGCCCATGGGCAACGCAATACCTGGCATTTAGAATGGTGAATTGCCAATGTTGAGTGTGAGAGAATGAGAGAGAGTGTGTACGTGTGTTTGTGTGTCAACGGGTAATTGTACTTCCTTGTACCATAAAAAGGCACTTATATTTGACCCACTCCATACTCATTTTAATGAACCCTATGATGAACAAAAACAGCTTCTGGAAAAACAATCTTTTTTCTAATTTATTATGTTGAAGAACGGTTGACCCTACTTACGGCCGGGTCCCTTAGTTTACAGGTGATAACCACATGATTCCTCAGTCTCCCCTGTTATTGTATTTGCCGAGGACTGCATCTGATTTGCATGGCCAAAAGTGGGCCAATAGAAGGCTTTGACTTCTTAGTGACAACTCTTATTTATTTATTTATTTATTTTTAACTTGTAATATTTGCAGAGGTGTTAATTTAATTAAGTTGTATCATTGACTAAACCGTTGTTTTACTGAATGTAAGAATGTTTTTTCTTTCTTGCTGTTTTTATGCTTCAGGGAACTCAGCGGCCACAGGGGGACTGTCAGTCTGATTGCAGATTAACTATTTCCCTCGCTGATGGGGATAATAATAAGGTAATTATAAGATAATTAAGGCAATTTTGAGGTTTAATTTGAGTGGCATGTCAAGTGTTTAAAGGGTTCATTATCTGTATTATTTTCTCCATATGGGGCTCCCCTATCCTTCATCCTACACCCCTCTTCCTTTTCCTCATCTCAGCTCATTATATCCCCTTCTGCCTCAGATCAGGGACTTCATTACTTGGTGCCTGTCAGCCTCTACCTGCACCCCACTTCTCTTCCCTGTGAGAACACCCCTCCAAACTACTAAGAGTTACTTGGTACTTGGTAACTACTGGTTATGCCGTTACGGTTTATCTCAATTGTTTACACGTGTTTCTTGAAACAATACAAAACTATTAACGCAAAAACTTGCAGAACAAAAAGTTGAATTCAAAGCCTATTCAACATATCCTTTACAAAATCAAGCAATCACATGGAGACATACACATATCCATCATATTAATTTTTGAGTTTTTCCACTAATCACACACAACAAAAACCACATGTGTGAATCCAGCCTTATCACGCTTTTTTACCCTGTTGTACAATATGCACTAAAACACAAAATAAATGTGAACATTTTTATTTAAGAAGTACCTTAAGTACCTTATGTACAGCATATTCAGCAAATGGAAAGTCATATCACATTTTTTTAAAGCACAATGGAAAGGACTCAAGACAAAACCCAGTTAAACACAACAAAATAGGAAAAATAACACCCATTTAATCAACTTTTTACTTCCTCTCACATCTTCAAAGCCAAACACTCAAGCCCCACCTCTCTGTTAGCGTAGCATCATGTTTTGCAAGAGTGTGTTACGCGTCCGTCTCACGAACATGGGCAGGACAGGTCCGGGCACACCCTTCTCCACCGGCTGAGGATCAAAGTAATAACAAACCTGTTTTAGCAATGCACCTTCCCTCAAGACGTGCTGGGGTCGGGAGATGTTTGTTATTTTAGTTTGTTGCGTTTGAGGCGAACCTTTGAGGGGGACCCTTGAAGACCAGGGTCCCTTGAAGAGTCAAAATACAATATATGGACAAAAGTAAATCCTTCATATTGAGTTGGTCCCCACTTTGCAGCTATAACAGCTTCCACTGTTCTGGGAAGGCTTTCTACAAGATTTTGGAGTGTGTCTGCTGGAATTTTTGCCCATTCTTCCAGACGAGAGGGGGCCTGGCTCGCAATCTCCGTTCTAGTTCATCCCAAAGGTGTTCGATGGGGTTGAGGTCAGGGCTCTGTGCGGGCCAGTCAAGTTCTTCCACACCAAACTTATCCAACCATGCCTTTATGGACCTTGCTTTGTGCACTGGGGCACATTCATGCTGTAATAGAAAAGGGCCTTCCCCGAAGTGTTTCCACAAAGTTGGAAGCATAGAATTTCTAAGTGGAACTAAGGGGCCGAGGCCAACCCCAGAAAAACAACCCCATAGCATTATCCCTCCTCCACCACACTTCGCAGTTGGCCCAATGCAGTCAGGCAGGAAACGTTCTCCTGGCATTGCCAAACCCAGACTCGTCCATCAGACTGCCAGATAGAGAAGCATGATTCGTCATTCCACTGAGCATGTTTCCACTGCTCCAGAGTCCAGTGGCGGCATGCTTTACACCACTCCATCCGACACTTGGCATTGTGCTTGGTGATATAAGGCTTGCATACAGCTGCTTGACCATGGAAACCCATGTCATGAAGCTCCTGGAGCACAGTTTTTGTGCTGATGTTAATGCCAGAGGATGTTTGGATCTCTGCACTTATTGAGTCAGCAGAGTGTTGGCGACTTTTACGCACTATGCGCCTCAGCACTCGGCAACCCCGCTCTGTAACTTTACGCGGTCTGCCACTTCGTGGCTGAGTTGCTGTGGTTCCTGAATGCTTTCACTTTACAATACTACCACTTACAGTTGATCGTGGAATATCTAGGAGGGAAGAAATTTCACAAACTTACTTGTTGCAACGATGGCATCCTATTACAGTACCACGCTCAAATTCAGTGAGCTCTTTGAAACAACCCATTCTTCCACAAATGTTTGTAAAGGCAGACTGCATGGCTAAGTGCATGATTTTATACACCTGTGGTAATGGGACTGAATGAAACACTTGAATTCAATGACTAAGAGGTGTGGCCCAATACTTTTGTCCATATAGTGTACATCCACCGGTGTACGCACTGGCAAAAGAAAATTTTAATGTTTCTGATTATTGCTTCTTGATTACTTGAACGAGGAGTGTCACGTGGATTTCATTTGAAATATTCTGAATTATTCTGAATAACTCTCCCACTCTTTCCCTCTACTTCTTTTTCAGCTGTAGCTCCACACAAGAGAGATCACCTGTGGCCTCTTTTATTCACATTAAAGTTCAGAAATATTATTATGTAGTTCTAGTAATTATGCTTTAAACAGGTGACATGTGCAATGAGTTGAAAATTGTAATTTTATGATTTAACAAAAGATTTTGCTATGAAAATTGTGCTGAATGTAGAGATGTGTATGAACTATTCAGTGAAAGAGTGATCTTGTATTTGAAATTTGATTGAAAACTTTTTTTCAAGAATAATCCAAACTGCTGAGGCAAAACCGAGTTTATAGTTCCAGTTCAAGTGTGAGAAAAACCATTGAAGAAAACGGTAGCACCAAGCCCTGCTACTTTGCTCATGTCATAATATTGACTTTGTCTCCTCCTTGCAGCTTTACACAGCTCCTGGTTCTGGTTCTCCTGTCCTGCCAGACACAATCCATTACAGGATATCCATGTTTCGGTTGACGGCACCACATTGTCATCCACCTGCCCCGCTAAGAACCTGGGCGTCAGGAAGATCTGCCCATTTCAAACTGAACAGGCTACACAACTCATGGTCCTCCGCTGATGATCTTACGATTGGGCTACTGCAACTCTCTTCCGACAGGCCTCTTGACTTCCCCCTAGTGGCCTTCAATCAACCAATGTTCACTCACGACACTTCTCATCAAGTTGCACTGGCATCAAGCTCCACCGGTAACAAACCAGATCCAGTACAAAACTTTCACCCACCAAGCAACCACCAGCACCAGGTTACCTTTGTTGTCTTCTCACACCTTATGCCCCCACCCGTCCCCTGCAATCCACCTCTGCAAGTCATCTAGTGTAGCATCACTCTGTAACTGTCCAACAGCCCACATCTTCTCCTCCATGGCCTCTATGAAAAAAAGACTCACAAAATTCTCTTACTTTGAAAGCACCTCTCACCACTGGACTTATCGTTGGATTGCTTCTCCTTGTAATTCTAATTTAATGGAATCTACTGTGAGCTAGCACTTATACTTTGGAGTTGACTGTCGTATGTTAGCACTTGTTACCCAGTCAACTATCACGCTGTTTGCTTGCCTTTGTTTTGTTGCACTTTTGTCCATCGCTATGGATAAGAACGTCAGCTAAATTAGTAAAATGTAAAAGTTATCTCCTTTACCATCCCTGAGCTTCTCCTGAGATTTTATCTCCTCTTTTAGTATTCAGACGAGCATAAACAGACCCAGAATGTGAATTTGCTTGGCAACAAGGCAAAAGAGATCAAGGTTACTTCACCTTGTTGGGGGTTTATCTCAATGACTGTAGAATATGTATTGTCTCGTGTTTTCACGATTGGAAATCTAAAAGAACCTTGTCCCTCTCACACAAAAATATCACAAAGACTGAATGGGAACAGAATGAGTCACAATACAACAAGGTCACTCACCAGCACGTGATGGGTTTAATGGGTTAATTTGCTATAGACTGATCTACGCTGTCCTGGTAAATTTTCACCTTGAAGTACCATTAATCGGAAAAGGCCACTCCAGGACAAACGCCGCAGAATTCAGCAGTTCTATTGACACTTGAGATCAAAATGGTAATCTTTTTTAGTTCGGAGTGAGAGAAAGGGAGCAGAGGGACACAAAATATATAGAAAAGAAGGGCAGAAAATGAATTTTAAAAATGTATCCCAATGTGTCCTGGATAAAAGTGTCAAAATTTATTTTCATGAAATGTCAATGCCAAAATGCTCTCTTCAAATTAGAAACTTTATATATTGCTAAGATTCTTGCCAAGCTGGTTCACTTTAACGCAGTGAACCACCAAAATCGATTGTAAGATTACCCTAAAAGGAGATTATTCATGCCTGTCATGTCATGTCTCCTCTGCGCATGTCTGTTCTGAGGATTGGCCACCATGTTGATGTCACAGACCCAGTGTGAGGGGTGTCTGAAACAAAGGGCACACGACAGGGGTCTGGCTGGAACGGCTCTCCCTTGTCGCAGCCCATCACACAGGCTTGTGCAAGATTCCAAACCATCTTGTCATGTCATGTCCAGGTGGGGGGGGGGGCGCACACACACACACACACACACACACACACACACACACACACACACACACACACACACACACACACACGTACACACATACACAGCGCACACTGCGTGTGAAAGATTTTTCCATCTGTCATTTCTCATTCCTCTTGTGACTCTCTTCCTCCTCTGTAACTGTAACTCTCTTGCTCCTAAATCCATTTTCTGGAGAACTGAGCTGAGCTAATTTGGGGGGGGGGGAATGAAATTTTCTTCCTGTTAGCTACGAATAAAGCATTCATTGTGCCATGGAAAAAACCAGAAAAATTAAATGAGGTTAAGCTGCTGACTTCCATCCCCATGGCCTAATGTAGCAGTAGCAAGGGAGTTTTAGAACCCTCATTGTATGTAGAAGGCCAAACAACAACACCTCCCGCCCTCAAAGCTGTTGTTTGATGTCCTGTTTGCGTGCCTTTTCTGAGAGAATGAATAGATGACACAAATACAACTTGCCAAACTTTGAGCGTTATACTCCCTCTGTTGGAACACTGGGATCCGGGACAACAATAGCGGAAAACAAAAGGCGAAATTCAGGAAGGGAGCTTCTGCCCTCAGTGATCTGTCACAGCATTATGAGCTCTGGTAATGCATCTCCGTTTGTTTGGTTTCGCCTGATGTATTACCTACGTTCCACAGTCGCTTAGCAGATGCTCTTATCCAGAGCGTGCCACTCAACATTTTAGCACTTCATCTATTTATACTGCTGGATATTTACTAAAGCAATTTAGGTTGAGTGTCCTCCTCAGGTGTGTGTTGTGGCTGGGGTTGTTTTACATGAGAAAATCTGTTGAATAAATTACATGGAAATAGGGCAAGAGAGAATGGTGGGTAGCAACCGTATAAGAAGTAGAGTGAACCAGTGAAAAAACAGGGCTGTGTTCGTGAGCCTGCATGTGTGTCTGTGAGAGAGCCCAACTGAGGAGTGCTGTTAAATCAAAAAGTTCCTGTCAACAACCTCCGACTTTCAAATAAACACAATTTTAATCGATGAAGAACAAAGAAATCAGTTATTTTTCCTCCAGCTCTTCTAGAACAGCCATCCCCTAAAAAGCATATGTCTGAGGAGAGGAGGGGAGGAGAGAATGGTCCCCAATTTCTAAAACCCAGAGAGAGAAAAACACAAAGGCTGCTTGTTTTTTCATCACAGCTTTATTAAAACCAAAACTTACAATGGCATATTTTCAAATATACAACTGTTTACACAGACGTGTCAACACCGATCACATTTAGTCCTTCACTTTTGTAACAATTACACACAAAGAATGCCGATAGCCAAACAGCCGCTGGTCACAGTGGAGCAGGCCATAAAACAAGTTCACAGGAGTAGGCTGATCATTGCAACACCACAAGAAAGCAAAGCACAAAACATTGCAATCCTCCAAAGTGTCCAAACTACCATAATGACGGGTAAGATGAAAACCAAATAGGCAGTAAAGAAAAAGAAAAAATACAGATGACATATTGGGATTCACACAACGGTCAGTAGAATCACAATCGAATCAATAGAATTTTGCAATGTGAAGCGCTGCACAAGTAATCAGTAAAATTATGCCACCCAGTGGATGAAGGACACACAGGCAGAATGTTGGGGGTGCTGAAGCTTGATACTTAATGCTCCCCATACTAAATTATCTGCCCCAGTGATAGTCCTAAAGCCGGGGGGTCAAGACACAGAGCCACAAGCCCAGACCCCAGAGGAAGTGAGCTCTCCCTTTGGGGTCTAGATCTCTGTGTGCTGGAGGCCCGAAGTGATGGAGTCCTGAACGTCATCATGGTGACGAGCAGGCAGAGAGGACAACTTAGAGAAAGATGGAAGAGGAGGGGCTGGAGTGGTGGGGATTGTCTTTAAAAAAATGCATGGTCCCTTTAGCAACATTTCTGAAAATTGAAAGGCACATTATTATGGGTGATGAATCAGGTGGAGGGGTGACTGTGGTGGACAGGTGAGTGACAGGTGATTCTAGGAGACGAGTGATTCTTTACTGGGTCTTTACACGGTGGGAAGGAGCTGGTTGACTGAGTGTAGTGCGTTAAGTCGTTCATCTCTTGCAGACGCATTTTTGTGTCTGGGTGACCCTCTACCCAGCTCAACATTTTTCATAATCCTTTAAAGGTCACAGCAGCCGTATTGTAACATCATATATAGTCGCTACGCAAGTTCACCTCTGGCTCACAAGAAGGAAAAATACAGTTTGTGCTGTGATTGCTTAGCAAAGTTAGCAATGTGCGCCTCATACCCATCTACCACTGTCTGGATCCAGATGCTTTGGCTATGGGTTAATCCACTAATCCACCTTGTCCATCGAATCCTCACAGATCCACAAGATGAAAAGAAGAGGTCATTCTGGCCATGGTGACCTCCCTGGAGAGGTCACAGGTCACAGCCAAGTAACAGGGGGCGGCTGGCTGCTGGTGGGGGCTCTGGTTGGAGGTCGTCAGTGCAAGATGGAATGTGAGGAGAGACTTTCCATGTGCAGTGAGCAGGGGAAAGGAGGTGGTAGAGAGAGGAAAGGAGAAACAGACAGAGAGCGAGAGAGAGAGCAGCGTTTACAGCGTGGACTGTTCAATCACCCTGAGCCCAGTGGGCCGAGGCTCTGCCTTCATGTTAATGCACGGTTCCAACTGTATGCCCTGAAAAAACAACAAGACAAGTTAAACAACATCACAGGTAACCACTTGGCACAGCCAGACGCATACACTCGGATGTCAGCCATGGCGATCATAACCTTGTGGGCCTCATCACCTCCAGTTATTAGCTTAAATAAAACATTAAATATGTAAATTTATAGAAGAAATAGTAAATGTTAGTTACAATGACATTTCAGGTATATATATATATATATATATATATATATATCTTGCAGAAAATAAATATATATATATATATATATATATAGCTTGCAGAAAATATAACAAATACATTATTGCAGCTTGTGTAAGGATCTCCATAAGCATTATTAACAGTCTTCTTCAATTTTGCTTGGTTTTTAAAAGCTTACAAGCTGAGATTTGTCTAAAGCACAGACGTCATGCCCAATATTCAATTATATTGTTTACCACAAGACAAAACCCAGCAGGTCCAAATCTTTTGCACTCTAGAGTTCAGCTGTTTTTTAGTTTCATCTGAAATATAGTAAATTATAGCTGATTCCATTTCAAAGTAGGGCTGACAGGTCTTTGCTCTAAGATTATTGTGTTATTGTGTACTGAATTACCACATCAAAATGACGCTGGGAATCCCATGGGCCGGTGTCCTGACATTTCATCCTACCCGTCAGATTGTCTGGTTTGCATGCATCACTAATAAGTGAATTATTTCTATTGATACTTTTTTCTTTCTTTCATTTTTTTAACAGCTATGGAAGATAAGTGGGAAGCACTATATCATCTCCTGTCAGTGGGATCGTACCCATTAGGGTATAAGTCCAAAAAGTAGAACATTCATAGATATGCCCTCAAATTCAACCTAGGGTAGCTATTTTAAGTTTAAATTTAAATTCAGTTTATTTTATTAATAATCTGTTGCTATTTTGATCCTTTTTTTTCAACCATGGAAAATGTCATTTTAGCCTACTTCTGTCATAATCATATTTTCACTTTAATGTAGATGGAAACCTTTTTTATGGAAGGTTATCAAAATCAAAGAGGAAGCCAGGATGCACTTTGAAGAATTGCATTCCTCTCCAATTGATGGGCACACAGAGGTTGGTAAAACACGTGCTGCCATCTGTGCCATTGAAAATTGGGTATGTGTTATTTTAAATAGTTATTTTAGTTTTGAGGTATTTTGCACAATAAAAGCATCCTACTTGTTTATTTTAGACTGGTAGGACAATCTGATGAGGTATTTCGCAATGTAAAATCATACTACCATTGCCTGATAAGAATCTTCGTCAAAATTCGTGACAGACGCGAAGCAGAAACCCGTAGCAGGATTTTTCGATGTGGTATATGGATCGATAGATATAGCTATAATTTTGCGCTACGGTAGGAAAATCTGACAAGGTAGGAAAAATCGACAGAACACCGGTTGCTCAAAACGGTTGAGTTAAAAATATATATATATATTAAAACGAGTTATAACAATTTAAGTGTGAACTTTATGAATGCACCGTCAATATAGATAAATATTTACATTACAGTGTGCACTTCCTTAAAAAAATAACAAAATGCAACGTATTAATTTAATTCAAGTAAAATGTTTCGTAGAATTAAGAAAAGCTCCCCGCAGATTCCGAGTGGCACTAGTTTTGACAATTGCATAGTCTAGCTATATACCTAGCTGAAAGGTTGTGAGTAAGATTTGAACACATTTATGCGCAGTGAGTTTGATTGTAGGCAAATCACAAACGTAATGCAATGTCGAATTTGGTTGAAATATGCGCCAACGTTATCGTCCTTTATACCTTAGCCTGCGCAAATGACAATACCACAATGATACTTTTAGTTTTAGTTTTTTCTTGAAAAAACGGTTGGCCCAACATATTGAATTGTTTAAAGATTATAGGAAGTTATTACACACTGCGGAAAATAAAAGCATGGTCTAGAGATACTATTTGAAATTTTCCAACTCCGACATCCCGAAACAGAGGTGAAGTTATCTCTACACTAAATGGCCCACGCTTTTTGCAAGGCCTTTGGTATCGTTATAGTTCTTGTTTTTTCATAGGATTCGAACATCCATTGCCAGGGTAATATATTTTTCAGTTTACACTTTTATTTAGTAATTACCATGCTCGCGTGTAACTAGATTTTAACAATTGGGACCTACGTTTTGGCTGGATATTTGACGTTAGTTCGGTACCTACCGATCAAAACGGGACGTCTGTGGAAGGAATTTGGCAGACGCTTCACTGGCGGTCTTTACTTTCCAATATCTTTGGAAGCGAACCTGAATAGCTTTCAGTCATGTTAACCTATATTTTTACCTTTTTTGAAAAAGAGTTATGCACTCATTTTCACTACCAATAATTTCACCTATATAACACCAGCGTGAGAAATAAGAGGTGCAGCGTGAGAGCATGTGATTAGAGTCAATTGCGTGTCACACGGTGAATTCGGAAGAGTTGACAGTTCTGATATTGGTACTCACTCTGCAGTATCGAACACCATTCAACTTTGAGAATATGCTACTATAGCCCAAGTATATATATAAAAAACAACTTTGTACCGATGTATTTTCTTGATTGGTTTTCTAAACCAGTATAAACTGTCCTAGCCTCCCCTTGTTAACAAACAGCAGTTTAACGTTTACGCAAGAAACTCACTATGGAAATTTAAATAATAAAACAAAGACTATGTCCTCCGAGTTGGCTCAGCTGGTAAAGGCACAGACTCAGCCCTGCAAGCCAGAGTTCCACCGAGGTAAATACATTTTCAGGTTAGATATTCGACAGATACTTGCCTGTAGTTTCCCTTAAGGCCACTAAATACATTTAGGATGGTTTCTAGGTGCACCTTTTGAAAGTTCTGAATTTCAATTGCTCCTTGGTTATGTGACCACTTCAGCTTTAACTTTATTCAGAATGTCCACTGAGTATGCATACACATTGCACCCTTCAGTTTTTCCAGTACCTCCTTATAGTATGGGGCCTTATAGTATAGGCCCTCTACAAGATCAAGCCCTCAGGCGATGCAATTGTGAAATACTAATTTTATGTTGTTTGCTACATTGAAGCTTACATACCAATCAAGATCATAAAATGCAAATTCTCTTCATTCTAAACACATTTTCTCTCTATTTCTTTTTCTCTTTTGTGTTCTCTCATCTTTTTGCTCCCCCGAGCAGTGGACTCTAACTAAACACCTTCATGAATTGAGCCCTAATTTATGTTCCCAGCCAACATCCACCACAGTAGGGTTTACTGACAGATGCAGTGTAAAATCTAGGGCTCGAAACGCAGGCATTGAGGATCAAGCTACCTTGGGTACAGATGGCACATGTTCACAGACGGCATGCATTTATTGGTGGTCATTGACGGTACTAGTCAAAGAAAGCACATGCTCACAGACAGCACATGTTCACAGATGGCACATGTTCACAGTTCATGCGTAAATGAGCATCAGCTCATGGGTCAGGGAGAGACCATAACTGAAAAGCCGCAACAGTGAATCAGCAAGAGATTCAATCTGCGCTGGTGCATCGCTGTTTCAGCTTTAAATAATTAAACCCTGTGTCCTTGATCTGAATGCATAGTGCTCAGTGACTATTCAACTGCAAGCACTATTCAATTATAGCTTTTTAAAACATGCCACATCCTCCCCAACCAGCATGACAGGCCTGCTACTGACGTACCTGACCGGTCTGAGTGAGCCCGTTGAAGTCTTGGTTCCTTGGGGAAAGGAACGAGTCATTGACAGTGGTCTTCTCCATGCGAGGATGACTGGGGTCTCCGTCCTCCACGCCATTGACCTTGGGGATACACAGCGCTCGGCGAAAACTCTGCCTGAAGTTGTCGGACAGGAAACCATATAGCAGCGGATTGGCGCAGCTGTTGACGTAGGATAGGATGACCACAAAGAAGTAGACGCCAGCCACAGCACTGCTCTCGGGCAGAATGAATACCAGGTTGACTATGTTTATGACGAAGAAGGGCAGCCAGCAGAGCACGAACACCACTACGATGATCACCACCATGCGTGTCACCTTGCGCTCAGAACGGCGCCGCTTGGTGAAGCCAGCCCGTGCCCTTGAGGACTTAACCTTGACTATAATGAGCAGGTAGCACAGGCAGATGACCAGCAGTGGGCCGAAGAAGCCCAATGTGGCTGTGTACAGTATGAAGGCAGTTGACCAGGCATCCTCTGGCTCGGGCCAGATCATGTTACAGGTGTTGAATTTCTCCTGCACGTCGGAGAAGATCACCACGGGCAGGCCCACCACGAAGGAGAGCACCCACACACCGGCATTGACCACCTTGGCCACCCGTGGACGCCGCCACTTGGTGGACTTGATGGGGTGGACCACGGCTAGGTAGCGGTCAATACTCATCGCCGTCAGGCAGAAGATACTGGTGAACTGGTTGACAGAGTCAGCCGTCATGACCACACGGCACAGGAAGGAACCAAAAGGCCAGTAGGAGAGCACATTTTGGGCAGTAAGGAAGGGGAGTCCCAGGATGTATAGCTCGTCAGCCACCGCCAGGTTTAGTATGTAAATGTTGGTGACAGTCTTCATCTTGGCATAGCGCAGAACCACATAGATGGCCAGCGTATTGCCCGTCAGGCCCACAACAAAGACAGTGAGCGAGATCACGGCCGTCACCATGGTGCTCCCTCCCTGAAACGGAACACTTTGCCCAGACAGGTTCACTGAGGTGTTTCCAAAGGTGATGGCAGAACTTTTGGGGTCGGTGGGGAGCGGGTCCCAATTATTGTGGCCCAGGGGTTCCATTTCCTCACTTAGGCTGGTGACGAACAGCAGCTTTTGAGCCTGATAACAAAACAAGACAAATAATAATTGTACCTGTACCTATTTTCATATCATATATCCATATTCATAAAACATTGTAAAGCCAAAACCAGCAGCTGGTGTATCTTACGTTAAAGTTTACTGTTGAATATCTACAGAGAGATAAAGACCTTGTTCCCTTTGAACCCCTTGTGTCACTTGAAATGGAGAAGACTTTGGGATCTACTTATAGAGCAGATGGTTTCATCTGGGGGGAAAACACTCCTCTTTGATGGGAACATGAAAATAAACAAACAAAGCAAGTCCCCATGCCACTGAAATGCACACCGTATGGCTCTGAGTGATAGATTTATGATTTGGTTTCGCCCTCCTGAGTAACAGGTGAAGGACAGTCTGAGCAATTTTTAAAAGGAATACTTTCATTCCTCCACATTTCAGTGATATAACCACATAAGAACAAAAACACAGCTAGAGCATGCGCTTGCAAACAATAATTTATAAACACACACAATTTACCCATGCAATTCAATAGGCAGCAGCGCTAAAGGATAAAGTTCAAAATGTTCCATTACAATGACAATGCTCAGTTAATTTATGAAGTTATTTTCTTCAGGGCATTTCCACCCAAGTTGTAAATTTGGATGTGAAACTATCCCACAATAACATATTTTTATAATATCAGATTCACCATTTGTAAGTTAGGTCATCTACTGCAGTTTTTCTTTATATTTATAATACATTTTTGTGCCTAAATAGGACCAATTAATATGTTCAAAAGTATTCAAGGGATTAACTGCCAAGGGATAAAATATACAGCGGGTGAAATAAGTATTGAACACGTCACCATTTTTCTCAGCAAATATATTTCCAAAGGTGCTATTGACATTAAATTCTCACCAGATGTTGGTAACAACCCAAGTAATCCATACATACAAAGAAACCAAAACAAATAAGCTCAGCAAATTAAGTTATGTGTAATAATGTGAAATGACACAGGGGAAAAAGTATTGAACACATGAAGAAAGGGAG
>JAOYSI010071978.1:9457-22008 GCA_025775065.1 Hiodon alosoides
ACGCCATTAAAACCTCTCTACGGTCCTCCACCTTCAACGCCTAGGCTTGGCCAATCCCTCACTGATTTACCTTTGTGTTGACCGAAAGTGGTTCCAAGGGCTTAATTCATAGCGGTTTACCACTATGTTTATGGAAACTGCGTTCAGGAGTTGGGCTGATAGACCCCTGTGAATTCACAGTAGCTTATGACTTTCAGTATTCATTATGCTGTTTATAAAATGGATATAAATTCAGGACCAAGTACATAAACAGTGAAGAAAATTAGATTACATGATAAATGGCCCACCATAAACTGGAGGAGCGGAGAATGAATGAATGAATGAATTCATGAATTCATACATGGCCAATGTTGTTTAAGTACTGTGATTGATCAGTGGATTAAAATTGAAAGTTATTTTGTACAGATGGCATTAATCATCTAGGAAATAAAAACTGAAGTCAGTTATTCTCTCATATAACAATATTGCCAGTGGTTTTGTATTAATTTAAAATGACAATCAAATGCTACAGTATGCCGTCTATTGGATTCTAAGGAGTTAGTGCTGCCTCGTATATTTTTAGCATTGCTTCTCAAAAGACTTCAGAGAAACACAAAACAGCTGTGTCCCACCAAGGCCAAAAATAATATATTTAAATGATACTGATATATTCAATGTACAATTTCCAAAAACCAAAAAGTTAGTATCCCTCCGAAAATATGAAACATACAAATAAACAAGACAGTTTCAGTTTCAGTTTCAGTTCAGCTGAATTCACCTCGTGTTTAAGCCAAGCAGAATCTGCCGCAACCCCCTAGAGTGAATCATCCTCTGCGTATGTAAAACATGTCTTCGGTATCTGGAAAGTTTGGCGTGTAACCGCACACAAACCATTATAAATAAACGTGTTTATTTTTTGGCTCTGACATTACTCACTCTCAGTTAATGCATAGCTTTTCCCTTGCCTGTTCGAGAGCTGCATGCTTTCGAACCTTGGTTACCGTCGTGTTGTTTTAAATATTTAAATATAGGTATACAGACGGATGCTCTGTATGTTCTTTATGCAGCATTCCCTTATGTTGCTAGTTTTGTTTGTGTTTTTTGAAACCCAGTTCCCTTAACGAGCGGATCAATGTCCGAGACCAGCACCAGTATCTCATTGCACTGTGTGGAGAGTGACCATTCTTGGCTGAAAAGGCGTATAATGGATATAACAGGAGACCCATTCGGACATGAATCTGGCCATGTTCTACGCCTGCTTCTTCCTGGTTTCTTCGTAGAAAGGAACGTTTTAGAAAGTCGCAGGTTTATGACCTTAATTTGGCGAGGAGCCGAGCAACACTCATCCGCGTTGAGATTGTGTAATAATAAAGTGGGTATTCGAGAGATTCAGTTTCGTCTTAATATCTGCGTTTTCAAGCCATGACTTGATCGTCAAAACGACGTTGCTGCCAAAAACTAAATTAAAACTGAATCTTCTTCTATTCCGTTTCTCCTTAAGGTGCGTCCAATGCACCTCTCGTTGGCGTTCCAGAAACTATTGTTAAGACAGATTTTTTAAAACGGATCTAAATTACCCGGAGACATTGCATTTGTGTACTTTGTGTTACACTGGCAGCCTGTGGGACTCCAGATCCCAGAAACCCTGTGACTCGAATGGCAGCTCTTCGGAGGGACTCCCCCCTTGTCAGTGCCAGGGCTGGGGCTCTGTGGCTTCCTAGGTGATCGGTGATCGGGTTGTGTTTAGTTAGGGCCACACATTGCCTCGCATTGCCAGTGTCTTGATTTTGAGTGGCAGGTTTATCTGTGCTACAGCTGCTCATTAAAGGTGATTAATGTTCCTGCATGTAGTAGAGATGACTAAGAGTCCCACACAGAGGTCAAAAACGTGAAAAAGTTCCACAACTAATTGGCCGATATTGTTTTTTTTTTTTTTTGGGATTGGAGGTGGGAGGGGGATGGAGGAGAGGGTCTGATGTGGAACTCCTCTGCAGGTGTCACAAAGGTCGTTACCAAAAGGAAGTTGCCAACCGAAACCCTCGCGCCGCCTAACGCACAGCGGTAAACGTCTGGCGGCCGGCGACACTAACCTCTTCCTCTCCCTCTCTCCGCCCACAGCTGTTACCGCCCCCCGTGCGAGGTCCGGAGGAGAAGGTGCGAGGCCGGATTTTCCTTTAGCGAAGAGGTGTGCCGCTGCATACCCAGCTACTGGATCAGACGCATGGACGCCCAGTAGCCGCGCGACCAACGGCTCCGCTTAAAGACAGCGAAACGTGGCTCTGGCCCAATACCACCATCCCCCATGGACACAGTGTGTGCAAAATCATACCTTTTTATATATATATATATTTGGCAACTATCTCGAACATCATGGTGGACTTGAGAGTGATGTCACTTCCTGTGATGAACTTCCTGAAGACTTCAGCATTGGGGAGAGATCACAGGCCACAGACTTATTTTTTATGGGTTTTTTTTTCCTCTTCTTATTTTTTTTGGGTTTTTTTTGTTACTCGTACAGATATTGATTATATAATTTATTGCCACTAATTGTTTGAAATATTCTTGTTTATAGTAATTTCAGTCTTTCGAAGAAAATACACTGTGATCAATATTTTTGTATCTTGTGAAGTACCTTTAAAAAAATAAAATATAAAGCTGTATTGTGAGCGGACTTGGGTGAGTGGGTGGTAATTCATTCAGGTAATAAATAACAACAGGCCGCTACCCGGACGGCCAAGCATGTGGCTGAAAAACGAAGGGGAGAACCGATCACAGTGGAACAAGAAAAGACTGGGCGGGTTAACACCAACGCCAAGAGGGAAAAAATCTACAGTCCCGCATCACAGGGGCTCAGTGATGAATGTTTTATCATTGCATGCTAATAAAGGTAATTTAGACACCCAGATTTTTTTATCTGCAAAGGAAATATAATAATGCAAACTGAAATTGTCATTGCTAAAAGTAATTAGTAATTTTTCCCCTAAGTACAGCAGATTTGTATTTGGTCATTCATTCAATCTATTGTGGAGGTCTGACCAAACTTTGTTCAAACTGTGAACTGTGTTCAGTTCATGCCCAGGTGTCGCACAGCCGGAAACAGACAGTGCCAACCGTGCTGGTTTGGAGCCTCGAGGCCCAGAGTTCCACCGCGGCCAACGGCCTCCAGGCCTTCCTTCGCATCCCTTTGTGCTGGGATTCAGAGCATTGTGTTGGAAACGAGAAGAAACAGTAGCCTGGGGCTTCTGGGAACCCACACAGACTTCCTGTTTGCTCCAAGTGATAGACGTTTAAATCTATCCAGCAAGCTCTATCCAAGTCTGGAATAGAGAGTCAGAACTGCAGCAGAGACAGCACAGCAGGGGTTTTTTGAGCGCTGGCTGGTACAGCCAGAAAGGCATGAATGTGTCTGTGAGTGCCAACTGTGAATCTCAGTGCCAACTGTGAATGCGATAGCATGCACACTCCGTTTTACTTTTTTTCCGTTTCCTCCCGCACGAAGCCCGGTTTCTTCGTTCAACAGCTAGCTACAACAGGGGCTTTTGTGACTGGTGCTGGGAGATGAACTGTCGCTAAGACGCATCTCCTTTGTCATGTGACTCCACTCTCCAGGTGGCCCCTTGCCCTCCGGAGCCGGGTCACATGTCAGGTCACATTGGCCGCGTGAGCAACGCACATCTGGAGCGCGTTACGCTACCTACGCGGTTTCATACGAACACATCCTGTTACAGTCCGTTTAAAAAAAAAAAAAAAAAAAAAAAGGGCCCATTTATCTGTCGGGGATCGGTTTCCCCTACCGCCGCATGGCTGAGGATTTCACCGGTGGAACGCTGCCCTGCTGGTTTTGCTATTGTCGATCCCCGGGAGGGTTTTCCAGAGAAACACACACACACAAAGGATGTGGACCATGGCACTCTCAAAAATAACCAGAAACAGCTATATAGGCAAAAGAAGAAGAAAACTATAGACACATTTAACAGCACAGTCCTCATGTCTGACATTTTGACTGTCATGTGCAGAGGATGTTTAAGCCTTTAAAAAAAAATGGGTTCTTTATTTGGTATTTGCATACCTCAGATAATGAAAAGAAAAGAAAAAAGGACTTGAAGAGAACGGCAAAATGTCTAAATAAACGAGCGTCTAAAAAAAAAAAATGTGCACGTTTCTCTGTATTTCCTGCGTAAACAAATCTAAATTAAGCTTCGACTGATGAGGAAAAGCTATCATTGAGATGGCACAATTTCGTAATAATTGTAGTCAAGACTAATTAGTGATAGCGAACATCATTTTGACTGGGGCTCCGCTATTTATTGGTAGTCTGGTTCTGCGCACGTTGCCGTCGTTAGAGCACGGGGGAAAGCGTGCTGTCGTCCATGAGACACACCTGAGGTTTCCACCTTTTTCTACCTCTATAAGCCTCGCAAACCGAGACTCAACTTTCGACCTGGCTGCCGGTCCGATTCCCTCAGACATCGGGAAGAAGTAAAAGATGTCGTTGCGTGGTCAGTGAGACAGCAGTTGTTGAATGGCCAAGTTGCTGATAGTGTATGATGTCATTTAAAACTTTAAAGTAACACTTTGCATGCTATGATAATCTTTATGACTGAATGTCTTTTTTAAGAAAACTTTAAAAGTTTATATCCATTCGTCTAAGTGAAAAACCAGATATGTATGCAGGAGTATGTATGTAGTAGTCTCTCCCAAAAAACATTTTAATACTCAACCGAAAATAAACATTCTTATTATATCTCTCCAAACGATCACCGAACAAGTTTTTAAGCCGGCTTCAGGTTGACTATGTCGTATAGGCCTAGTCGCCCTTTTTCATTTCCTATTGCATTCCTATTGTCTCTTCGGGGGCTGACGCCAGGGCTAACTACAAAGACTCGGTTTTATCGCCGCTTCGCGTCTTTGCGCGTGTCTCCACCGTAACGTAAAACGAGACACAAACATAACGGACAATACGGGTAACATAAAGCAAGGGCGTTAAAACCCTGTGGCAGGACGTGAACTGCAGAAGCTCCAGCCAATCAGAAAACCAGCCTTGCTTAAACAGTCTCGGTTAAACGCGCTCTCTGGCGTTGCAGAAGCCCGGAAACACGACGGGTGAAGGTGTGATAGAAGAATTAGATTTTTAAGGCGTTCTTGTTTTGTTCTACTCGGATTTCGAGCCAATGTTTTTGCGTTCCAGACTGCGCTATCCTGTCTCACGGCAATGACAAAATTGGGAGTGTTTGTTCACCCACATATTTCATGTAGCTTGTTTCCTCAGTTATAGCCATATTATATTAACTGCCTTGGTTGGTCTTTCTCAGTTTCAACATCATTTTTTCTTAAAGTACAAACCACATGTCTTCCATTTGCCTTGAGCATTGTACCATGGCTCTAGCCAGCAAAACAGTCAAGTCTCAAGAGGCAGTGTTATACTCTGGAAAATATTACTCATTCATTCACTAACATCAGCCAAACAGCCACAGACCATAATACGTTCATTCAGCAGATAGGACTGTTTTCACCGACATGGACGCGATGGTCAGGGATGTGCCCTAACTTCCATAAATTCTCTCTCTTCTTTTCTTTTTTTTCCTGAGGTCTCGTTTTATTCCAAATGTTTGGGTTTGAGTTAGTCTGAATCTGAGATCGGAGTTGTGTCGTCTCTGTGTTCCTCTAAACGGATCTGCTTGTTATCACAGCTGACAGAAGGCGATTGTGGTTTCTTCTCCTGCCCACTCTGGTTCAGGGGCTGCGGGCGGGGCGAGTGCAGCCTCCACAGCGCGCAGGTCGAGCCTCGCTGCTGACCGGCCCACACCATCGTGGTGTTGTATAAGCGTCTGGCGGGTCAGCTCGGGTGGGAGACTGACACAAGAACGGGGCTTTGTGTTTTTCTCTGCTCAGTCACTGAACCAGAGTGGAGCTCCACGTTTTGTGTCGGGAAAACCGTTCTTTTCAGTCTCCTCGTTGTAGATCAGAATACGAAGTTTAATCATCTTATTTCCACTCACATGCTCTGCTTAGCACAATCTTATCCCAAACAAGTGGCAGTCACACAGGATTTGGACTGATCTGACAACAAATTATCCAATTATTATGTCATGTAATTGTGCCAAGGTTCTGGAGCATCCTGTAATTGTTGAACATAAATATTTCTTAAACTACCCATCTATTGTTTTGTTTGTGTGTGTGTATCTGTGTGAGTGTGTTTTTGTGTGTGTATCTGTTTGAGTGTGTTTTTGTGTGTGTATCTGTGTGAGTGTGTTTTTGTGTGTGCATGCTTGAGTCTGTCTGCCTGTCGGTCTGTCTGTCTGTCCTCTACTGATCCCATCTCAGACGGAAGCCCAGCCCCTGAACGGAGCTGGGTAGTTTTTCCGTTTGAATCCCCTCGCCCATCCCCGACCTCCTGCGGAGGAAAGCTGGGTCAGCCATGTGACCCGTCAGACACGCCCAAGGAACGCTTCCTCAGGGCCCGAACTGCAATAAAGGAAACCAATCAAACTTTGGCCTTGGCCCATCCTGACCCACCACGGTCTCTTCTGCTCCGGGGAAAGGTTGAGTGGCGTGTCAGACGAACCGTTCCTGAGGGCAGTGGGGGGCCTGTTTTCTTAAGCTCGGCCTCCACCAGACATAGACTGAGAGAGCGAGATCAACCTGCCTTTGAAGCCATGTATACGGAACAAGGGACTCGCTAAATGGCTACAAATGAATTTCAGATTGATCCAGGGCAATCTGAGTACCCCCTTGGAATGAACGCGATCCCTATCTGAAGGCTGGTGAGCTGTGTGCCAGTACAAGCAATGGTTTCTTCAGGTCTTTCTGTTTGCTTAGGCTGTGGGAAAGGAAGCCATTAAGTGCTAATGAAAAATTAATCTGAGGGCAAGAAAGGGAGGATGTGGGCTTTGGCCGCCAGGAGACTTGTTTTTCTTATTGGAGTGAAATTGGTGCTAGCAGCCACCTGTAAAGAAAATAAATAAATGCATTCAGAATCAAATCAGGGGTCTTGAGCTCATTAGTGTGTCACTGTAACCTCCACCTCTCTGGTGGTGACAGCATTACTGGGTGTTTCAGTGGCAAATGTGTTTGTCAAAGGGAGGGGTTAATTACGGGTTCTGTTCTTTGTTGTTCTGGACCGGGCCAGGGGCCAGGTCACGAAGAACCGTAAGGCGGCACCTTTCTCCGTTAACGGGGTCAGTTCATACTTCAGACCACCGTTTTGTAACAGGTTTTAACCCGATTACACCTTGCATTATTTCGGTGTTAAAATCGTTTTTTTTTTTTCCCCCACAGAAAAAAAAAACTGCAAATCTCTTCTAAACACATTACTGCTGCTGGACACAAAGACGGCAGGTCAGCGTTTTGCGCTTTGCATAGCAGAGTCGACGGCGCTCCTTCATGCCGTCTCCAATCATGCATCTATTCTATGGACTGGACTCTTCAGCTCTATGAGACACACGTCACGCGTCAAACGTCTTGAAAACACGGCTCAGAGGTTTGCACACGTCTCAGTGTTAATCGGCAGGGTTCTCGGAGGGCTCAAAAGGTTAAGTGCACTTTCATACTGCAATAGTAATTCAAATCCATTACGTCATTTCAGCGCACCCAGGGTCAGATAGCCCTCAAGCGCCAGTATCTGAGAAAACGCAGAGTTCAACTGTGAGAGTCTGGTTCACAAAGTGATCCAGCCCTATCTTGCGTTAACACTCATGATGTACATAATAATACAAAAATATCATCGTTGTCGCCATGGCCCAGTGTAAAATGCCCCCCCCCCCCCCTCCATCTGTGGGAAACCTAAGGTAAAGAACTGACACGTGAAGAATCACTGTTGGTGGTCTGGAACGCCAGCTCGAGTTCACAAGATGCTAATCGGGTTACAGAAAAAACAAAATGCGAGATGTGAATGTCACCCGCTAATTTAATCTGCAGAGCGCCTGTTGTTTCTATTTTTGACCAGAACTAAAGTCAACTTAATATTAATCAAATTTAAGTTAAAAAAATTCAGCTCCGCTTTTTGTTTTTATTGTTCTAGATCTTCTTTTGCTTTCCTTGGCCAAAATCGTCCGTTTTAATTCATTTTAAGTACTTGTGTAACTTACGTGTTGTGAAAGAGTGGAGCGCTCATGATTAGCGTGCTAGTATCAGTAAGGTTTTTACTCAACTTCAGTTGATAGATTCCAGCTTTAACGGATAACCAACTCACGTCCATGTCTGGCAGCATTGTAAAAAAAATTCTCGGTTTAAAATCCGGACTGTTTTCAGACGGCTGAAATAGCCTGGCACGTACCGCAGCTCGACCGTGTGGTCGTTTTCAGAAATTCCAGATGCATTCATACAAAGGCCCACATGCAAATCCTCTGATGGAATCGAACCTCGAAGCTGAAGCTCGACAATGCCTGCTTCAGCCACAACTGAAAGTTGTAGCAGAGTCAGCTGCTGTGAATTTTCATTCCATGGCGATAGATTTTACACAGTGCAGCTCTGACCTAAATATTATCTTCAACGGGGTGTTATTTGACCAAATGAGTCAAACAGACGAAAAACAAAGCTGTAACCCAAAATCCCACAAATACAACCAAAAGAAAACACTGAACAGGCCAAGAAAAAGATGTATAAATAATTTTTTAGGGAAAAGTTTCTTTAAGGCAAGTTTCTTGTAAGTGGAAATTTTTGCATGTGGTGGCTGTACGTCATGTCTTAACTTAACACACACTCTTCTAGAGGTAATACGTTTTAGCGCAGCAAGGTTTTTGATCAAATACAATCATTTCTCTCTTAAAGCGGTTTATAAAACCTAATAAGTTGCCTAAGTTGACTTTTATCACATCTTATACACCAGCACATGCACAGGAACCAGAGGTCATCCATAATGCAATGGGGTTAATAATATGATAATACAATAGCCACAGGGACGACGTCACAGGAGTTTAAATCCAGAGCAGCCGACCAGGCAGTTATGAAGGAGATGAAGCAAATGTCTCAGCAAAATTGTAACAGAGACCTGTCGCTTTTCCGTATTACTCATTCAGCGGTTTGCCGTCGGTCCAGCCCGCGGAGGAACTCGCCTTTCCCCCCTGAAGGCCGTGAAATTCACGTATACGCCATTCCTGGCCAATCACATCCGCCTGGTCCCGTTCACATTCCTCCCGTGTTTCCCCCTGCCTGGTTCTCGGGCGCTTCTCTGGGGCTGGACCGAGGGGTTTCACGGAGAGCAAATCCTGCGCCGGAGAGAGGTTTATTTCCCCCCCTCCCCTGATAATTCAAGGGCATTCTGCGATTTCGGTGCATAGTGGGCCATTCATCAGCGGAGCCATGACCCTCCGTTCCCAAAGAGCACTGATAACTTCCATCTGTCCAGAAATTACAGCTGCTTTTCAGCTTGCTCCAGACCCAAGAAAGGACCTTTTCTTGGAAGGAAATTCAAAAGGGCTTCCTGGCACGCTCCTCTCTACAAGTAGGTAGACGGAGGCCTAAACACAATACGACCAACAGAAGCACAAAAGCTTTTATTCGGGGGGGGCTTGAATTAATTTTGGCCCTGAGAAATTATTTTCTCACCTACAGAAATGGGCCTTGCTATTGACGGGGAAGAAGTGAACCGATTTGCCCGTGTTTTGCACGTTCAAGACGTGTTCGCCCCTTCGCAGGGACGTCCCAACGACAAAAAAAAACGCAGCAGTCGCAGGTCTTTCTGTGCCGACTGTGAAGTTTCCGCCAGGATGGTGAACATATTTGCCTGGGCCTTGGGGTGAGATCCCGCATGTCGCAAGGTCACTTTGCCTTTTCGTTAATATAATTCAGACACTCCGTTTGAGATACATCACCGTGTGACTGGCCAATTCAAACATCCCAACACAAATATTTTTTCTTGTCTTTTTGACATGTGTCCAACATCACCAAAACTTTCACTGCTGAGAAGAAAATTGCGCCGGTGTAAAATTTCACACAAAATATACTGGCCTAACACAATTAAATGCAATTAGCTGAAGGTTGGTTTACCGTATTGTGACTGTGTTTTTCACCCCAGGGCGTGTTTCTGTCTGAACTCTGCGGCCAGCCTTGGTTTTTTTAAACCACAAACGGCTGCCCCTTCACTGCTGAACGGAGGCTCCAATTTTTCTACCTGAAACGAGGGGCAGGAGCAATGAAACCATGGAAACCCTCCCCCGGAGAGAAAGGATGGGCTTCGCTCCTCCGTCTTATTTATTCACAATCTTCAGCTCCATCCGTGCGTGTTGAGGAAAATGTCGACAGGTGTTCGATGCTCATCGCCAAGAAGTTATGAGTCAGGCTTTCTCAGTAGCGTGCAACGACTCAGATATATCCCCACAAACGTTTCATCTCGACCGCGCTTCATATCAAGATTAAGCTCCAAGACTGTGGTTTTGAGGGATCCTACCATGGTTTGGGTTGCCATAACTACCATGAGGGGGTTTCACTGTCTGCCAACCTTTAAAACACCTTACCCTCAAACTGTGAGGTAGTAAGTACATCATGGCATCCAAACGGTTCACAACATGCATTACATCATGGGGACCTGTGTCTACCATCGTCCATTTCTCCTGCCAGTGAAACTGTTAGGTTCTCAAGCATCTGCTACTCTTCCTGGGGTCCGCACATAACACAAAGCACATGACTGAACAGACAGAACCGTTCTGCAAAAGTCATAGATGAGAATAAGGCTAATTTGTCAGGAGTGATATATTGCGTAGGAGGGTATAAGGTTATATAGCCCTTTTTCATCATCATCATTACCAATTGCCTATTCTTGGGTGAACTTTATTACTGTTTTCAAACAGATTTGCGTCGGTGCTTATGTGAACAACAGCTTCCATAAGGACATGGTAGTATGGGCCCATGACGAAAGACTCTTTTGCCCAATTCACTGGGGTCCCAAACCTCTTACCACAAAACATCTCTCGCCAACAGCGTGCGAAAAGGTTTTGTGGTGTTGCGTCCCCACTTCCTGGGCTGTAGGATTCTTCTCGCACTTCTAAATTTGGGCCCTTTGAAAGGAAATGCACACCATCACCGAAAAGGTCTATTGTCTCTGTTTGGTTTCCGTTTAGCTGCCTAATGTCACCCAGAGACGTACATCGGTCCACTTTAAGCCAGACAAGCTGCTCATTTTAGTTTTTCCTCTCATTAGTCCTCAGATCTCGGTTGTCTCAATAAGCATCCTCATCAACACTGTGGAGTTGCAGTGTGCGTCGCTCGGTGTGAATCAGTCGCTTGGTGAGGGGCGTGCGCGACCCCCGCGGCGTGGAAGGCCTGTTTGGCGGACGCAAGTTCCCACTCCTGCAGGGAGGTGCGTGGGATGCGTCTCTGCAGCAGGGATGGAAACCAAAAAATGCCCAAAATAAACGCAACTTCAAAATAGTACAATAGAAACACAACCCCTCAAAAAGATGGAAAGCGTTTATCCCACAAACACAGCGGCGTTCCGAGCACAAATCTATCCAGCTTTGCATCACTAATCAGGCTCATCGTTTCTCCATATTGGCTGAACAGTTTACAGACCCAAGCTCGAAGGAAGAGAGGATTACTCAAACAACCCGAGGTCGCCTTTCAGAAGCAGACACACGTTTGGTGTGAAAAGCTGACACCCGACAGTACTTGTCCACTTTATGTATAAAACAACAAAAACGCCGCGAAGCGATAATCGCCTCGTGTGACGCCTACAAATCCCCTTATTACACAAAACAGAGAAGCATGTTCGAGCTACAAAACAAACGAATGGTTATCAAGGCATCCAGATTTCAACAAAACACTCCACGGTCTCCACACGGTCTCCAGATCAGTGTCTGTCTCATGTCAAACAGCAACAAAACACTCCATGGTCTCCAGATCAGTGTCTGTCTCATGTCAAACAGCAATAAAACACTCCATGGTCTCCACACCGTCTCCAGATCAGTGTCTGCCTCATGTCAAACAGAAACAAAAAACACTCCACGGTCTCCACACGGTCTCCAGATCAGTGTCTGTCTCATGTCAAACAAACAAAACACTCCATGGTCTCCAGATCAGTGTCTGTCTCATGTCAAACAGCAACAAAACACTCCATGGTCTCCACACCGTCTCCAGATCAGTGTCTGCCTCATGTCAAACAGAAACAAAAAACACTCCACGGTCTCCACACGGTCTCCAGATCAGTGTCTGTCTCGGGTCAAACAGCAATAAAACACTCCATGGTCTCCAGATCAGCCCGTCTCATGTCAAACAGCAACAAAACACTCCATGGTCTCCACACCGTCTCCAGATCAGCCTGTCTCATGTCAAACAAACAAAACACTCCATGGTCTCCAGATCAGCCCGTCTCATGTCAAACAAACAAAACACTACATGGTCTCCAGATCAGCCCGTCTCATGTCAAACAACAACAAAAATATTTTAGCGGAGATAGCAGGATCGACGCCAAGATGTTGCCTGTCATTGAGCAATTTCAAAACACTGCTGTTCGTGAGCATTTCAGTTGGAAACTTTGCCAAACTTACCAGCCCCATCACAGAGCCAGGGGGCAACGCTAGGCCCGTCGGACATTTGATTATTTTAAGTTCCTAAAAAACTGTTTGTGAGCACTGATA
>JAOYSI010071989.1:0-22008 GCA_025775065.1 Hiodon alosoides
TAAAATAGTGTTCAATTTTATACCCCCCCTTTTTATGTCACTCTTGTCAAGATCCAGCCTTGGAGCACTTTATGCTAAGTTAATTTACCCAAATATATCCGCAGTGCAATAGCACGACACCAACAACTTTGTTAATGGAAACTTGCTGATCCATAGCAGCTGGTGTGGTTCGGATGTTTGCTGGGGGGCAGTGGAACATTAATGTTAATATCAACGATCGATCAGAGGATTTGCAAGAAGGCATAAGGTGTTTAATTATAATTGTAATCGCGAGTGACGCCGTAATGGCAGCGGGGATTTGAATAAGGTCACGTCTCCGGCTCACCTTTCCAAGTGCCGTGCTATATTAAATGCCACTCATGTTAAGTGCATCGAAACCCTCCTGATGTAGTCACAGCACACTATAAAGGTTAAATTGAAAAATAAAGAAAAAAAAAATGTCCCTTCACCAGCAGGAAAACCTGCAGTGATTGATATCCCTTGTAACCAGAAATATAAATGTTAACGGACCCCCAGTACGTAACTACGTTTGTGAATAATATGTATTCAAATGGACTGCTGTGATTAAACTCGGAATGCTGCGATTTCACTCGGAATGAAAAGGTCAACTGAGCAGTGAGTTTTGGAAGGGCTTTGACAGAACTTATTTGGTAAAGTGTTAATCGCTTCAGATTAATAAAAAATAAAAATTACCTTATTTTTTTACAATATACTACATATAATACATTATTCGTTATTACTGTCTTTAATCTTTGTGGGGTGGTTACATAAATACCGACAGGATAAACCTCTAAAACGCGTTCTTCCACGTTTTCAAAGGCTATGCCATGTTTATTAGATTGCTATTTAAAAAAAAAAAAAACTTTTATTGAGGTATTGGCTGTTTGTTTTTTCATGTAAATTATTAAATAACCATACTTATGAGGACATTTTTAATAGTCATGTATATTACAACAATTGTTCAGTTCTATTTTAATATATTAACCATGCTAAATTTAAGTTTGGTCAAGATTAGCTCAGCCTCAGGAAACTATTGAGTTTATGCAATAGGCTAAGATGAAATACCTAAGACTGCTCTTTCTTCTTAAATTTGACATGTTTCTGTTCCACAAACCTGAAAATTATCATTTATTTTCTGCATGATGCTTAACCAGAGCTTGGAACTCGTGCAGTAAAAATTCAATCTATCAGAAACAATCTTTTCTTTAGACTAATCCATAATGTAAACTGAAGACACCGCCTTTGCATCTTATCCAAATATTCACTAACTTAATTGTAGGGCTCACACCTCTGCACAGTAAATGCGAGTATATTTTACAAATTTCTGTAAATGCGTTGTAAAGCGTATGAATTGTAACATGGTCATGCTATGCTTAATCATCCGATTTTCAGAGCTATGTCTGGTTTAGCTCCAACGGGGGTCCTGAATTCGACATCCGTATCAGTAAAGAGTGAAGGGGTACAAAGTGAGAACCGTTTCCAAATGTCTTGGCTCTCCAACACAGCAAAACACTAGTCATTTTTTTTTTTTTTTTTTTTGTGCCACAAGTGGCATCTCCTGTTTTCAGTGATTCATTTGTGCTGAGAACAGCCAGTCGTCCTTATTACGGATGCGTTTATTTATCTGTACAGAAACAAATCTCAATTAAGCTACCCTTTCACTATCATTATGTTGTGTACATTTCTTGTCACAGAATGCCATCAGTCAGAGATTGCCTTGATGTTCTTTTGTTTGTGGAGCCATCAAAAACTTGCTTTGAAAAAGTGGTACGGAAGCACAATGTAACATTACATTTTTCTGCGTTGTTTTTTACAAGAGCAAAAATCAGTAATAATTATTGGGCAGTCTTCTGAAAGGACTTGTTGACTTAGTGCCACAGTGCAGCCGGCTCTAGTAGTCCATTGCATCATACAGAAAGGGCGTCCAGAATTCTGCTGATTTGTCACATAGTCCAGAAGTGTAGATTGAGGTGCTGGGGCTCCAGAAGCTGGACTGAGGGCCCTGTGGCACCTCCATGGGAGGTCCTGAAACCAGGAAGAGGGTCTGGGGTGGAGAGGATGTAGTCGATGCTGAACTTGATCTCAGATTCAGGTTTTCCCAGAGAGGGAGGGATGACTTGGTCTTGCTGGTGGCTTCCGTCGACCGGGTAGAAGGAGCTGGAGTCTAACCGCCTGCCTGGGGCCTCAGGCTGGTTATCTACCGGCAGGAAGGGTTCGGCTGCCTCCCGTAAGCCCATCTTTATGTTGCGTCGGCGCCGGCGACGGCGAAAGTTGCCATTCTCAAAGAGGTCCAGCATGGATTCGCAGCCGGTGGCAAAAGTCCAATAATTTCCCTTCCCCTTTTCGTTGCCCTCCGTCCTGGGAACCTAGAGTGAGTGCGAAAGGAAGAAAAAAATTCCTTAATTTCATAAAAGGACAACACTGTTTGTTTAAAATACAAGTTGAATTATTGCTGCCCTTTATTTTTTCCTCAGTTATATTTTGAATGTAGATAATTAATGAATTTTAAATCATGCTTAAAGTACAAAGTGAAAAGTTTAACCTTCCATTATATTAAAAAATGTATGACATGAAATAGAGTTTGCCATAAACTGAAAAAAATGTAATCTTAAGTATAAAAGTACATTGAATTCTGCTCCTTTAGAATTTTTTAATGGAAAATTGGAAACAGGGAAAGGGTGCCAATTTTAACCATGTTAAAAAAGATAATCCAATGTGCAATACCTTCAGCTGTAACATAACATGATGAAAGAAACGTGAAAGAACCTTCAATTTTGATCAAAACAAAAATTTCAGTCAATGCAATCCAAAAGATTTCTGTTATTAAAATTACAATAACTCCTAGACTCCATTCTAGATATATGTATCAGAGCAACAATTTGTTATCGTTATTGATCATTTACAACGATCTTGAAAACCAACATGCATTATTGTAATTGCTATGAAAATGTATTTTAAAATGTAATACAAAATAATGTTACCTTTATGAAACAGCTGTTAAGAGAGAGATTGTGTCGTATTGAGTTTTGCCAAGCTCTCTGGTTGGACCTATAGTAGGGGAACCGCTTCATGATGAACTCATAGATTCCGGACAGAGTGACCCGGTTATCTGGGCTCTGCTGAATAGCCATTGCAATAAGTGCAATGTAACTAAAAAAGACATAGAAGGGACCGGTTGGAGACACAATATGCTAAAAAGAAATTATATAAACCATATAATAAATTATAATTATTTTCATTATTGTACACATATCACGAAAGTATGTAGGCTATGTAATAAGCCAAAACTTCAATTCACCTTTGAAATAACTTTGAGTATGGTATTAATTTAGATATAGCATAATTAAATACAATCCTTTATGTCATTAATGAAATAAAATACAGGTTTAAAAAAGGATTATTAAAAGTTTTTACTTTTTCTGTCCATCATAGCTTTAAACTATGGGCTATATTTGAAAGCATATTCATATATTATATTATTAAACAGTACATTCCAGTGTTCATAATATTAAAACTTGCTAACATTTACTAATAAAATACAATACATCCTAAGTATTTCACTGGTAAAGGAGTAACATTTTCATCGTAATAACTATTTTCACTTTTTGTTAAACATTTTAACAATGTTTCTGTCAGTAATTCATATTACTAACATGTGTGCGAAACAACCTTTAATAATAATAATAATAATAATAATAATAATAATAATAATAATAATAATAATAATAATAATAATACCTGTAAGCAGGTCGGCACATTTTCTTCTCTTCATCGGTAGTGCAAGAAGGGTATCCATCCCCGTCATAATTAAAACAGTTATAGGGGTATTGAGTGTTATCAAACATTTTTAAACTATGTCACTTTTAGAGTGACAATATTAGGATTGCCACATATGATTATTTTTAAAAAAAAATAGAGTTGTTTACGTCTTTTTACAACACCTGTGACGCTAATTCTAGAAGTGAGTTGTGTTTCTTGCCGCTGTGCCTCTCTGTGTGAAGTCTAGCTCGCCTACCAAACGATTGAGTCTTTTGGAACACCCCGGCCCTCTCCACGGCTGTTGGTTCCCTGGCAATTAAGGGCTGATAACGGAGTAAATGGGCTTGCTCCCATGGTTTGCATGAACCTCTGAACCCGGGGCGTGATCAATTTGTAGCTAAACGGTCTCACTCACTCTGATTCTGGGTGGTCCAAATTAAATTTTTACTTTATTTATTTATTTATTTTTGTTAGTAAACGAAACGCCAAAGTACATGATCGTTCCGACAAATACCTAATAGCCTATCCTTTCCCGCTGTTATTCAATAATTTATTTTATGTTATCATTATGCTGTCCTTTCTTACACCAGTGCGAATTTAAATATGCTACATTTGAAAGTAGTCCACTTTTTGCGGTTGTTTCCTGAAATTACAGAAGTTGCTGCCAACAATGCACGGTCTACGGATCTTATCTATAATTCTGTATAATAGTCAAAAATTGTATTTCCGTGACTGAAAGGGAGAGACGTGTGTTCAAAGGGACCCGAAACGGCATTCAAGGGACTACTGTCCGTCCGCGAAGAAGGAGGAAAATAGCCCTTGGCAAAAGGCCTCCGTGTGTGGGCTTTGATCTCAGAGATGTCACAGACCAGTGGTCCGCTCGCAGCAACTCCACTTCACCGGCGTAAGAGCGATAGGTTGTTTTTATTCTCCATTAATCTTTGCAAATCAAGGCAGTTCGAGAATAATAGGCACATTGCTTCATTTGTTAATCATCTCTAACTGGAATGCAGCCAGTCGCTCAAAGTTTATTCCTGGTTGCAGTTGTGAATGCAAAAAAACAAAAAACAAAAACTACTATAATACAGTCCTATAAGGACAACGGAAAAGGACATTTTGCATAAACAGTTCATTAGAGTAAGGTCACAAGATTATGTAATTGTTTCTCAGTCTCATGACGCATGCGGGTGAAAGAGACTTTCTAATGAAAATACATCTTACGCGGTTTCAAATAGAAGAAAATCTTAATTTCTATGTTTACTCGTAGTAACTACAGTCAATATAAACAGTTTGTGCCCTTTCTTAGCAGCGTTTACAGTCTCAATTAAATAGTTAAATACTTTTTGTAAACATTACACTATAAATATGACACAGACTGACTAAGCAGCCAAATATAGAAGCATACAAATTTTTACAGTAAAATGTAATTAAGAAAGCGTCAGGTTGAAGTATCAAAATATCAAGAATGCACCTGCAAATGCACTGCCGGCTATCCCTCCAACCTTCCACAAAGCGCTATAGCTGCTTGAGCTATCAACTCGTTTCTTTATTGATTACATTATTATTCCGTTTTATTCTGTAAGTGTCTACTGTACTGCTATTTTCCAGCAGTTCCACGACTGAATCTGAGGTACTGGAAAATACAATACTGGAAAATACTTAATATTTTAATAAGTATTTTTACGTTTAATAATCCTATTTGAGCTATTATTTTATCAGAATATGCAAAATGTCAGTGCCATTTGTCTTTCTTCTACAATACATTAGGTCACACAGGATCCCAGGTGACTCAATTTTATGACCAGAATCAGAATCAGTTTATTCATTTAACTAATACTGAGTTGTAATTTGTGATGACCCAAAGTAATCAATGCCCTTGAATATGACTTAGTCTCACTAACCACATTTCACAGCACCTAGCTGTAAAAGCTTTTGTTAACTTCCAGACAACCAAAATCTGACACAGAATGACACATTATAGTAAACATTTTCTAACATGCTCCTTCTGGTGATGGGTAATGACTACCCAACTCTTGATTATGGATGCTACTGTAAAAACATATTAATTCAGCTTTCTGTGATTTATTTATTTTGCTACAGAATTGGTTAGCAAGACTTGACAAGGTCATTACCCAATTGCCTGCCATTCGTGGGAAATGCTTAGATTTTTCTGACAATGATGATACCAATACCAATGGATGGCTTCTTTATGTAACCATGTTGTATACTCAGTGGAAATGCCATTGACCTTTGGAAACCTTAATAAAATTTAGAAGCTTGTGATATCTTCTACGTGATATGGCCATTTCAACAGGACTTGTCTGATCATTGTATTAAAATAATAATAATGATTTGCTGTCAAACACATTATGTTGCTTTGTGTTGAACTGCTAAAAATGGACAAGGGGTGTAGTGATTAAGGCACAGGAGGTGAACCCAGAAGGTTGTAGATTCAAGGCCCTTAGGAGGCTCTGTTAAACACCTAACCCTTGTTTAACCCGTGTTTCTTCTTTAAATATCTGCTGTGTAAAAGGATAAACAAATATTTTAAAAAATCCAAGGCACAGACATACAGTGATCAATCAACACTCAATCTTTCCTTTTGCTTTGAAGCTGTCAACCATCACATTACTGGCAAAAGGCACGGCATTTGTTTTGGGAAATAACTACATTTTGCTTTGTTTGTTTCTTAGGAAATAATTAAGATAATGCCCCCCTATTATCTATAGATGCTAATTTCACCTAGGGGTTGTGTCTGTGCTATGGAATCATTGAAACCACATGTGCGCTTGTAATTTCAGATAAGCGAGTCATTTTGAGAAGCAACTCCTGAAGTAAACACCGAGAGCCCATTATAACAATATCCTTCCCGATAGGTGGAACTGAAGTTATTTAAAAAAAAGTTATTTATTGCTAACATTTTTTACAACAGACAAAATTATTTGACACAACATTGTGTCTACGAGAGAGCTTACTACAAAAACACCCAAGCGATGAGATAACAGTCTCGCGGGAGGACTTGTGCGTTCCCATGACAGCGTTTCCTCTACTGAACTGTCTGCTGCCTCTTTAATTGCGGCGTTTTGTTTTGTGGTCTCTGTCCCTTCAGATGTTTGTCTGAGCGGCGTTTCCGTCATTCGCGGAGGGATTCGTCGGGCTGTAAAGGGTATGTGATGGTTATCTAAACAAGGAACATCCATCAGTAGGGTACATAGAAGCAACGAATTATTATGGAACGACAAAAATAATATAGGCCACTAATCGAATATATCTGAAGAATATTTCTCTATTAATGGTACAATACATATCGAAAAAAGTCCATATGTATTATGTAAACGTTTTGAGACTGAAACATGCGAAGACGCTGAGGGATATGATTCATATTTTTGTCCTAAGCATACGGTTATAAATCGACGTATGCATACTAACTAACTAGCAACAAACAACCACGGGTTTCCAAAAAATATCATACCTTGCACAGGTGTCATGTCGGAACCACTACACACTTTACTGTGTGCAGAAGACAGTACACATTTCATAAACATTAAATATGTATTGCACCAAAGTAGAAATTGGGCTAAGAACCTGATATTATTCACTGTCAGTAGAATAGCTTATTAGATCTAAACAGCGGATCGGGCTACGCTCTAAAAATCGAGAACACGAAACTGGAACACTGGAAATCAATTTACCGTTCAGTGTTCAGCCAATATTAATTAAAAAAAAAAAAACTAACATTTTTGTTTAAAACAGCGTAGTTTCATATCTAAAACGCCGTGTTTAATATAACATAAACATTTTTGTGTTTTACTAGTCTAGAAGCCAGTAATTACTCCTAGATTGCGGTACCACCTTTAAGGATTTATGGTTAAGCCCATATTTAGACGTTAACGTCCTTAAGAAGTACATGGCATTAACTGTTTCGTCTATGATATATAAATGCTTTAAAGGGCTTTATATTTACTTCTAGTCATATTATTTATAACCTTCAAGCAGTAGTGTTTTCTTAGCATTACCAATATTCTTTCGGTATTGTACACTACGTTAATTTTATCTGAAAAAGGAAGTTATTCCTTCAACTAGAAGCCCATAAATTTGAAAGGGCGTTCATAGCCGTAAATAGTATCTGAATTATTCTGACCCGCAATAGCAATACTTAACCAGTTTGATTGTAGCGCCACCCTGTGTTTAGCCTATTCAACACACTTTAAACAAAGGGCATTATTTATTTCGGTAAAACACATTTTCTTAAAAAAGTAAACTAATTGGATATACATTTCCTTTTAAAATGCTCAAGAAATGTTGTGTTTATGACAGTTTATCAGCAGTTATATTAATTGAATATCTGCTTTTCAGTGATGAGGGTTATATGTTTTGCTCTGGGTAATCTTATTCTCAACCAAAACACAGAACCAAGAATGAAAACACGTTAGTAAAAATATTAAAAATAAAAACTTTCGAAAATATGTAGGTTAATTATAAATATATCCATAGAATTAACTTCGATTTTTATTTTGAATAAGTTAGATGTGATGTATGAATGTGTGTATGTTAAGCTGCTGGTTCTATGCAATAAAAGAGATCTATATTGAAGTACATTTCACTGAGTTCAAATGATTACTAAAAAAAATATATGTGGACAGCAAATATTACTTATTTCATGTTTTTGTCAGTGCCAACCAAACTTAATAAATTACTTAATCTAAACTAATGTATAATGGAAGATCGAAGACTGCATATTCTCACGTTATTCTCATGAAAATTATGCTCTCATCTTTTGCAATACAGTAATATTGTACTATAAAAGATACCTTGATAGCAAATAGTGTCGTTAAATATTATTGGCAATATCCCACATATCAAGGCCACAGTGAGGTTCTGCTTGACATTAACCATCCACCTTGAAATGTTCCTACTCTGGAATAAGTTATCAATGCCGTTATTAGGAATCTGTGCTATTAGTGTGCATACAATGACCCTTCCACCCAAGTGAGCTACCTGGATCTCAGAAATCAAAAGTGGGAGTATATATTGGCTTGAGCAAGTCAATGGGAAGTTCTAATCCCCCCCATGAGATGAAAATGAACCCAGTCAATGAGCTGCAGCTGGCATCTGGTTTCAGAAAGAGGAAAGTAGTTACTTTAGCTACTTTGAGGCACATGACTAACTCTGAACAACGTATCAATTCAAAACAAAGATTTGTCTAACCCCATAATTACCAGGGGATTAATAATAATGTTTGTCATTGATCTTGCACTCGGGGCATTGCTTTTGGAAGAGGTTTTCATACTTCCATCTTCGTACTTGAAATATTATTAGAGCCAGGATTTAAATTTTCATTCATGTGTAAAATACCAGTGTCTAAAACCAGTATTACCAGATTTCCCATTACCTAAAAATTACATAAAAAACAAACACACATTTTGTGCCATTTTCTTTTATTGCACTTTTACCATGTCGCAAATTCCACAGAAACAATGCATGTAAGAAAAAAGTTTACTCCAGCAGAAAAAAACAGCCTCTCACATTTTAAAGGTACTTATAGTTATTTACACTGAACTAGGAAAATGTAGGGGAAAAGAAGTAGTTTCTGTTATCACTGACACCATGTGCTCCTACATGTAAAAGGAACATTTTTTCTTCCTGATAGTAAACTCAAATATTCAAGTATTTCTATCACTGCACAGGCACTGGATTAACTCATACTTTTATTAGCTGTAATGTATCATTGCGCTCCACTTTCTGATAATAGTTCAGAATTTTATACGCCACATTTCCAATCAAAATGAGATCGACAACTGGACACATTTAAATACCAAAAACTCTTAACATCGATAAAAAAATGAGTCACTCTTTGATTTAAATGTCTGTTTTAGACTTCAATAAATAAAGTAAGTAAACTTAAGAAATGTAAGATAAAAGAAACAAAAACAAAAATACATGAATAAAGAGGATGTGTACCTTGTAACAGCTGTATTCTCTGTTCAGGAATGATAGCACATTTTAGTATATAAAATGCTGTAATACATTGAGAAACAATCATGAGAAATCTCTAACATTGTCTGAGCAGTACTCAAACCTTGATTAAATCCAGAATCCAGATTTTATTTTTACACTGTTTTGTTATTATGATCCCAAGCCTAAAAAAAAATAATCAGAAATTGGATGAATATTTAATTCCTAGAGCCATTTTTTCACCTTTTCTCTTTATAAAGAATGCCAAAAAACTGATTTTATAATGTCAACATTGAAGTACTATAATCTCCGTCTGTCAGACTCTTTGAACGTTACCACAAACCCTGTACAATTTCTTCATCCGACTACTGTTATGATTTTAACTAAAGCAAAAAAAAAAGGAACCACTTCACCCAGTCCTACCATTAAAAAAAAGCCAGATCTGACTTCAAGTGGACCTTTCTTACTTGCCAGATAGCCTGGTCCATTACAACACTCTGGGATTGCTTCATAGCCTCAGTAGCAAGCATACCAGTCTCCAATTGCCAATGTGGTTACCGGGAGGGTTGCCCTAAACTTGCAGACCATACTGCAAAACTGCAGCCGACCCACCTGTGGCAAACTCGCAAAGTTGTTTTGCTGTTTACTAAGCCGTTTACTCATCTGCATTCCTGTGCCTACTTTCTGCCAGGGAGTTTCTACTGGTCAGCTTCCTAAATGTCAGGGAATCGTAATTATTTTTAATGGATTTTCTAATTCCTTCTGGAAAATGTACTTGGTTCAGTGTTTTGTGACAGTATAATTACAAAATGTGCCTAAACAAATACAATTTGATTGGCGGATATTTCTTTGCAATGACACAACATCTCATAACAGGAGATTAGAATTTATTTTATACCAACATTTTTGGTGTGCCCAGAATGACACTGGACAGCTCCAACTAATGTAAACTTGCACTGAAATCTGGTCCTCAGAGCTGGGATGTGTGCCCAGCTACACAGCGCAAGCTTGGTTTACAGTGGGAAATGCCGCTTAATACATCCCTCTTGAGCAAATTTGCAACAGTTTTCTGACATAATTCTTTCCCTTCATAATTCTGGATGATAATCAGTTCAAAACAAATAAAAATGTGTATTGTACATTGCACTGGGTACCTTCGATCAGTAAAACATACAAGTACACAAGTAAAAACTATAGCCTATAGGCTTATTAATCATATATTATAAGAAGATCATTGTATTGCTTTGGCCATGAGTAAAAACAGCAATGTAACGCCTTACACCCACAAGGGGCAACATAAAAAGGCAGACATTTAAGTAAATCTAAATGTTTCTTTTCCTTACACTATGTGATTTTTTTTCTGTTGGGTTAAGACATACATTTTAACATTTGCATTTTTTTGATTACTTAAGAGGAGTTTTAAACAGATTTGTCTGTTTTATACAAATATTTTGTCAAAACGTTCAAATATACTTGGATGTTAGAGACATGATTTAGTATGAAATTCAATCTGAACCAAAAAAAAAATATTTTAAAAGTAACACAATTGTTAAGCTTATACTTTTAAACCATTTGCGTTCCAATGCGTACCTCTGGTGTATGTTTTACTCCTGATTTCCCTCGGAATGTATACTTGCATAAAAGCGGTGAGTAATAAATTAGTAAAAAAATACTGTCCAGCATAATCAGTAGGTCAACAGGACTGTGCCTTCCGCTAAAATCCCAGGGGAAGTAAGGCATTTAAATAATTTGTTCATGACTGAAAATTTTACATTGTTGGCAAAGCTCACAGAAAGAATGTAATAAAAAAAGACATTTCTATATAAATGTCACCTTTTAGGAGCGTGGGCTGTTTTGGTGGAGTGCATTCTGCTTGTTCTGTGTCACGTGCACAAATTCAGCAATTAAAATTAATCTGTTTTGTTAATTTATTTGAAGAGCTTGGCGGTAAGATGATGATTCACCAGGCGGAATGTTAAGGGTTTTTGTGCTTTGAAACACACTTTCAAACATGACAGAAATTGCCCTCCATTGACTACTGACTTTAATCCCTTTTCGGCATAACAAAATAAAAGGGCAAAATTGATACTTTCAGAAGAAACAAACCAAATCAAGTGTCTAATGAAAGGTTTTCGAAACAGAATACCTATTACGCTGTTCTGTAGCTGAGTAGTACTGTGCATTACATTTCACTAAGTCTTCCCATTTCTGCTGTTTATACAAACATCATACCAACAAGTTCTACTCCTATTAATTGTTTTGTTAAAAAAACATACATTTTCCCATTCCTGACTTATTTAGAATTGTGATCACTGTGTGCACACATTGCTCTATGAATGTACAATATTGTAAACATTATTCATTCACACAACAATTCATTCACATTTAAAAAAAAAGAGCAAAAAAAAAGAGCCATCGCAATCATTAAAATAAAACTGAAAATCACTGAACTTCTTTTAAAACTCTGTTATAAAAAAGACCAAAAATGAGAGATGTTAAACATGAAAAAGAAGGGACGGAAGTAATCATTTTAATGCTATTATGGTATTTTAGAGGTGTAGATGAGTCATTTTAAAAAAGTGTATGAAAACCCTGTCTCCCATAGGTATTTGTACTACACAGGAAGATAGTGAAGACCAAAATTGCACATTGACAAAGTTTTCACTTAAACCAGTTTTTTTTTTTTACTTCTTTGTAGATAAAGGCGTAAAGCTGATTAGTGACAAGAACAATACAAATCTAAAACTAAAATAAATAATTTACAGCCTATTTATGTTGGCAGGACAAAACAAGAACACACCTTGGAGCAAACCGGCACTCCTATCAGTGCCTAGCCTTCAACAAACGAAACAAAACAAAAACAAACAAACAAAAAAGGAAAATTTCTGCTTTACTGCCGAGCAATAAAACATTTTTATTTTATTTAATCACCTAATTTATGCATGTTTATATATACTTATACTTTAAATAAATATATATATAAACGCACATATAAGGGGGGGTAGATGAATAAACAAGTCTTGGAATTCACTGAATTCAAAAAGTAGCGTAAATAAGACCATCTCTTGCAAGACTTCCGTAGTGTGAGAGGTTTTTCTCCACCAGTCCAGGGGCCTACTACCTTTCGCCGAGGGCTACGTGGGAGCTCCTCCGCCCTAGGTCGTCCTCCACTACACTGGCGTAGCCCTCCTTCTCTATGCAGTCTGCCAGAACTTTGAGGACCAGGCGGAGGCGGCGGTCCATGGCCCCAAGGTGGGGCTGAATAAGCACGGGTGCCAGTCTGTCCCTCAGCAGGGACTCCGCCATCAGCTCGCTCAGCTTATACTCTTCCTTCGCCAGCAGCTGGAGTCGCAGGTAGGTGGACTTCTTCACTCTGGGGATGTAGCCAGGATTTTTACTTTCATTTGTGTCAAATAGCATTTTGCATTTATTTAAACTATCAAAAAACGACTTAGACAGCCATAAATAATCAGCCATAAATGATAATCTGGAGCTGCATATTTCATATATCTGCTCTGTGCTTTTAACATTTCAGCAAGCGAGTAGAGGTACATTACATGGCCAGAAGTATCACCCCTTCAAATGAGTGGATTTGGCCATTTCAGCCACTCCTTTTGTTAACAGGTATATAAAAATTGAGCAGAAAGCCGCATCTCCGTAGATAAACATTGGCAGTAGAATCGCCTGTACTGAAGTGCTCAGTTACTTTCAACTGTTATTTCGAACTGGAAACATCTTGAAGCCAAGAATTGGTAGGCCACAGAAGAGAACCACGTAGAAAATCACCTGTCCTCGGTTGCAACACTCACTACCGAGTTCCAAACGGCCTCTGGAAGCAACGTCAGCACAAGAGCTGTTCATCGGGAGCTTCATGAAATGGGTTTCCATGGCTGAGCAGCCGCACCCAAGCCTAAGATCACCGAGCGCAATACCAAGCATCGGCTAGAGTGGTGTACAGCTCCCCACCATTGGACACGGGAGCAGTAGAAACACGTTCTCCGGAGTGATAACTCACGCGTCACCATTTGGCAGAAACCAAAATGTAATGCCAACTTCGTGGAGCTCGGTGGAGAAGGAATAATGGCCTGGGGCTGTTTTTCATGTTTCAGGCTTGGCCCCTTAGTTTCAGTGAAGCAAAATCTTGATGCTACAGCATACACTTTTAGCTGTTTAGCAGACACTTTTGTCCAAAGTGAGTATTTCATCAGTATTTTACTGAAGAAATTCAAAGGTACCTTGTTCAAAGGTACAAGAGGTTGGGTGGGACTTGAACAAGCAACCTAACGGTTACAAGCCTGTTACCTTAACCACTGTGCTACCAGCTGCCCATTCTAGATGATTCTGTGTTGTCCAACATTGTGATGAAAGTTTGGGGAAGGCCTGATCCTGTTTCAGCATGACAATGTCTCCATGCACAAAGTGAGGTCCATACTGAAATGTTTTGTCGAGTTCAGTGTGGAAGAAATTGACTGGCCTGCACTGAGCCCTGACCTCAGCCCCATCAAACACCTTTGGGATGAATTGAAACGTCGACTGCAAGCCAGGCCTAATTGCCCTCCATAAGTGCTCTATGTCACTAATGCTCTTGTGGCTGAAGGAATCAAATCCCTGCAGCAATGTTCCAACATCTAGTGGAAAGCCTTCCCAGAAGAGTGGAGGCTGTTAGAGCAGCCAATATAATAATTATACAACCTTCAAAGATATTGTGGAGGCAATAAAAACTGAAATTTTCTAGCTGACTCACCTGCAGCATTGGCTCAGAGGCACCAGAATTGACACTTCATCATGGGAATGTTTTCCAAACCTTAAAAAAGGTTATCGAAGAAAGTAAGCCATATAACAATGTAAAATGTTTTTTCCCTCAGTGAGTTATTGGGATACATTCATTGACTGTTAATACTTAGTTCTGGTTGATACAGGTTTATTGTTGATTATAAACTAAATATCAAATGTGTTGTGGAGTCAAAATGATAATAACTTTAAATAGAGGCATGACAAGCAACACTCAGAGAGCTCAAGGGTTCGCTGGAGTATTCACTAGTGGCAAATGAAATTAACTCCTGATATGTGCTATGTATCAATATATATATATATTTTTTTTCTTATAATTAGAAACATTTTTCTTTTCCAATGTATTGGAATAGTAAAGAACGACAGGGCATTATGTCCTTACCCTCTCCCATTGTCTAAGTGGATGATAAATGTCTCATTCCCAAACTTCTCAAATGTCTCGTAGTGATGACGATCCATGTTTCCTGTAATAGAAAGGGGAATGGAAGATTTATTAAAGCACAGAGGTTTCAAAGCTGAGCTGCATAATTCAAATATCAATAACACCTGAAACCAGACGTGGAATCTACATTCAACCAATTAGACTATGGTATTTAGATAATTTTCTCGACATTAGGACTTGAAAGCATGATTACACAATGTAAAATGAGGATTTATTAGCAATGGGTTAGCGGTATCACTCACCCATAAGGAAGTCGAAGATGGTCATGTCCATTATTTCAAGAAGACGTGACCCGCTGTCATAGGGGGGCGTCTGCTTCACCTCCTCACAGTAATCTGGGTCAACCTCCCACCTGACAGACAGACAGACAGACATCAGGCATGTTAAAAAGCATAGGGAATACCAGTCCGTAGCGCTGTCATTGGGCAAATTATGACTGACAGCCTAAACAAGTCACTTCAATTCTGCATTGTTCTGCATTGATCCTCGATCAGAGGCACGTATTTTCTTCTTGGAGTGAGCACAGCCTAATTTCATTGATATCTTTTCCGCACATTCTGTTCCGGTCATTTTTAAATTTTGTTCGATTAAAAAGTGCCATTTATCCCCTGACAATGGGCTACAGGCGGTTTCACAGTGCAGATGGAATCGGGGCGACCCGTAACTGACGTTGTTTCCCGCTGAGCGCTCCGTACATATCTCTCTTTGTGTAGTATGCGAGTGGCTCCTCAGCCCCGGAATAACATTTTCTACCCTGTTTGGGGGAGAGGATTACTCCACAGCAGCAATGCAGCCTCTGTAGTGCTGTCTCCGGAGATCAAACAGGGAAGGGAGTAAAAAGGCGAGAGGCAGAAGTTGGAGAGAATAGGAAAAAAAAAATATTGAAGATTTAGAGCAAACAATTCAATTGTTTGTTTTTTTGGGTTTTTTTTTTTTTGCTGTTTTCTGAGCATAGATCCATTGGCTATTCATATGTGGCTGAAAGCCTAAAGAAGGCTTTTGTTGTTGCCAACCATTTGGAAACAAAAAAATCGGTACTACAGTTCAGTTTTCTTAATAACTGCAGATGGTATTTATGACATTTGTTTTCTGTTTATAAGCAAATACTTTGTCCACTTTAAATGTACATATTTCAATTGCAATGTATAATGCTGACAAGCGACAAAACAGTGTCACAATCATATGTAAAATATGAAGCATAAAATGTGTTTAATGCTATAAAACAGCGATAAGTGCACCATTAAGCCATATTTTTATCCTTACAAAACAAAACTTAATATGCTTCTCCTCCAAGAGGCCAGTAAACCTCCCATACAGGCAGAATGGCCTGCAGTTTGTCAAATGACTGATGGCTTAAGGGAGCCCAGTCATACCTCCATGTCTTCGCAGGGTGTGGTGGAGAAGAGCTGGGATACAAATGTTCTGTTGGCCACTCCAAATTGGGGAATTAATAAGAGACAACGAATGGCGATTTCAAATAAATTTTTAAAATACGGAATTAAATATTTTTGCTGAGCAAGTTAAGCTGCCGTTGATTTGGATTTATGGGTCCATGCCAAACACAGAAAATGAACCATATTTTTAAATTAAAAAATGTGTTATTTTTTCCCATCCCATATTAATAATTACATGGTTATAACACAGTTCAGGTTCTTCTTTAGAACTGCATAATCATACATATGCGTGCCAGTAATCGAAGTTTTAACTGTAATTCAACTGTACAATTTTGCCTCTATTGTTATTGGGTGTAGTGTTTTGTGTAGTGAAAATAACTGTGGCCTGAAAGTGATGTGTGATGTCCGTAGATAGTTATTTGGGATAAACAGTTATTTGGGGTGCCTTGCATTGTAAAATGTCGATTTTGGCCTTTTCATTCATTTCTAAAAAAGAAAATCACATCAAGAACATAATCCTTTGTGTAATTCTTACTCTGCTTTCTTGCGCTTGTGGTAAGAACGCCGCCAAGGGTTCCTCCAGGTCTTCCTCTTGGCCAGGGCCAGGTCAGGGAGGAAAGCAGCCAGGGAACCCTCAATCTGATCTGGCTTCCCACAAAGTGCATGCTCTGTGGAACAGTAGTAGGAGCATTCCCCATAAAAGCAGATGTTGTTGGCTGTAGTGGGAAAAAACAAAACAACCTTAATTACCATTTCAGACAAGTCAGATGTTTAGCTCTACGTCTACGATATTTTCCCATCAGTTGAAGAGAACTCCAGGTCAAGAATGGAAATATCTGGGTCTTTATAACAATATGTTTTTTGAGTATCTTGGACATGTAAAATAAGCATAGTCGCAGACGATTAGACGAAACAACTGAAAACAAAAAGACATTACAGCTGAATGACCACACTATTCATATTTTGTGACTTCGTTATCACGGTTATTGTCTCACCCTTTTTTCGTGGCAAATGCAGACACATGTTCAAGGCCAGTGACATTTAAATCTTCCTTTCTCGGATTATACAAGTAAAGTATTCATGTCGGCCCTGTCAAACCAGATAAAACTTTTTCTACAGCTTTTCCTTTCCTTTGTTAAATTCATCCTGAATGGACCTGACGAGAGAGACGTTTTTACAGTTACTCAGTTTGAGCACTTTATTCCGTAATTTTGCCTCCAGTCGACTAATTCTCCGCAGCAAAGCCTGCGGTTTCTCGAAGTTCAGGGGAGGCAGAAAGTGCTACGGTTTGTACCTGGGGATACGAAGAAGGTTCTCCAGAGCTTCTTATCACGGGTTACGTCTCGAATTTCCTTCGTCATGTTAACCAGCCTTCCAGCAACGGGGGGAACTCGACGGAAATCCAGAATCCTATGGAAACAGGGACACAAAGTCACACAATATCTAAAGTGAATCTGTCACGGGGCCATTCTCTCGATTATAGGGCTTGCTAAGTGTAGCTCTAGCTAATCCTCATACAATCCTCGTACAGTCATCCATATGCATTCACTGTTTTTTGAATACATTGAAGACATCTATTATCAACAACTTGTCTAATGCTGTGTTGATGAGCACAAATAGACTGAAAATCCTTGGATTATTGTTATAAAGAACACACTGGATTTTTTATTCTCCAAACTTCAGAGTATTTAAATTTTCTGCCAACTGCCTTTGGTGGTCCACGTAGTATCACAAGCAAAGAATCAGTCTGTTTCCATTCTTGGGGAGGAGGCAGAGAACTCCTCTAAATGAGTAGAAAAAAAAGAAGTTTTATACCATTATAAATTATGCCCTAAAGCAATGATTTACTCAGAGAATGAATGACCTCCAGGCGGCTGAAACCCAGTTTGCTCCTGACAGGCCTTCACTTGATCTTTTAGGTACCATGGCACAGGATTTCTTGATCCCTAATACACTTTCCATAAACATATGCTACTTTGTAAGTATCTGTACTTTAAATACCATTTGCCAACAACACTGTGTGATTCGTCTGAATGAGATCTGACAATGAGAACGCGCTAATGAATCTTCACAGGAATCCTGGACCCCTTATATTATATTTGAAGAAGGCAAACCAGGCCAGAATATAAACTAATTTTAACAAAGTTATTTTATTGACCACAGAAAATTGACCTTTGTGCAGCACTTAAAATACTATTATAGAAACTTGATCAGAAATAGCATGGATCTTCTTTAAACCTACTTTTTCCAGTACTGGTGGTACTGTAATCAAAATACTGCAGATTTATGTTGTTAATACATGAATAATAAATAGTTTAATAGGGATTATTTTATGCACTTGAGGTCAAAGCTATTTATATTTTTGGTCGGTCAGGCCACTTATTTTGTTCTGATCGGTTCAGACATAATTTGAACTAGATGCATTTTTCATTTTGTCTGGTTAATTTGCCTGCAAACTCGACACGCCTTGAACTGGCCCTGTGAAGTATGTATGTTTATTCGAACACGTGCAGCATGCTGGTTTCTCACTATGACCAATAGAGGGAGCTCTCTATCCATAGTGAATGGCCAATTTAAGTTTAAATCAAAGCTAGCAGTACAATGCCATATTGATTTCATTGTTCAGACTGTAATAAAAATGATTTCATACTTAAGTACTGCTAGAAATGTGTTCTTTTTTTAACAAAGATTTTTTTATTTATTGAACAGACACATTCACTGCTCAGGAAGAGGATTACATTCATAGATTGTAACAATGCCATATACTGAATTGAGGAAGCAAGACTTTTAGCAGTTCAAATAATGATTACTGAACATGGTTCAGTGAAGAGCAGCTAACACAAACATGATGCACACATCTTCTTAACCATCTCCACATGGCTTCACACCATTGACCGCTTGGATTGGCAAGCTCCTCGATGCCTCTGATGGCAACAATAATTCAATGGAATAACCTTCTGATGACCAGGACCAGCAGGATCAACGTAAACAATTTCCTGTTCCAAGTACAGGTCCTAATCCGGCCTCATGTCACTTCTCGCAGGAAGTACTGCGTCTCTCTTCTAGCCAGTGTGCTACCGATCAACATGGGGTCGCTCCAGCTCATTCAGAAAGCTGCTGTGTAGCTGGAGCCCAGAGAATGCATACGTGTTACCCGTAGCTCATCTCCCTTCTCACGGCTAGCCTCAGGTTCGAAACCTTGTTGTTGGGCCCCTAAGTGGACAACAGCGCAGCTTTTTCTTATGTGGAAACCTTAACACAAGTCTTTGCTGTCCACTACCAACCCCAACTGCCCAGACCTCCTTCACTCCATACACCAGTAGGCTGTACAACCTGGAATAAGTTGTTCTCTACCGTAGCCTCTCAGCGGGGCGATTAGTCACAAGAAGCATTAGAAAAAGTTAATGCAGCCATTTTTTAAAAACGCAGGCCTTTTATGCTGTTCGAACCAAATGTTAAATGCCTCAATGGCCCTTTGTTTCGCACAGTATAAGAGCATCCTTCAGACATCTTTTAAACAAAGTTTCAGCGAACAAGCGTGCCATGATATAGCAGACGAAACGTGTCAGGCGCCAGGTGCCGTCGGCGACCTATAACTGTGCCAACCGTCATGCGTGCACGACTTTCTTGAATAATGAGTCCGTCGAGCCCCTGACGGAGATGAAAGGCGCCCCCGGAGCTGGGTTTCCCCTCGCCCCTGCACGGGCACACCCTCTTTAAAGATGAATCATTCGAGCAGGGCCAGCAGCTGAAACCCAAGTGGCGAAGCGGAGGCATCCGGGCTTCCAAACAGCCGAGTCACCCTGACGACGGCGGCGACAAAGGGCCTCCTGTGCTCCCCCGTCACCTTCAGACCGCGACTCGACCGAGGGCGACCATTAGACGCGGAGTGCAGAGTGACGCGACGTAAGAAAACGCCAGCTTTAACTTGCATTCTTTGCCTTTCCATTCTTTACCCACTTGGCAGGTGGATCTATGCTAATCCAATCACACGAATAATGTTATATAGAGTTCTGCAAAGAAAGCCAGGATTGCTGTCACCTTGCCAGAACTGAACAGATTCTACTTATATTTTTCTAACAGAAATAGGCCCTGTTCATTTTGGTTAACCGGGCTGCATTATATTTGGAAGCGCTGCATGTTTTTGGTTTCCTCTTCCTGCACACAAATATGCCTGGGTACCAAATGGTTATTTTACTTGGCCAGATGTGTAGTGTGCTGTATTTGTGTCGGAGTACTTGTTTATATGTGCCTAAGATTATGCAGATGCACAAATTCCAGGTTACCAAAAACATCTGTGACAGGGCCAGTAACTTATTAGTTGTATTAACAAGTAGTGCAGTTTTCACAAGAAAAAGATATTATTATAACGTTATTTGACAAACCTATTTCCAAAGCAGGTATTGGGTATGGAAGGGTCAAGTTCTCAAGGCAGTGGTATCTGTTCTGTAAACTCATTACCTATTGAGGAATTACTACTACAATTTATTAACCATATGTTAACTAACTACTATTCATTTAAATCTCTGTCCAATGGAAGTTACAGCAGGAAAATATCAATTTAGTACCATGGCTTTGGATTATATACGTATGTCAAATAATCTATTTATTTGAACAAATTTGTGAATTCAGTGTGAAGTCAGGGAACGTGCGGTGTGGTGTGGAAGTGCAAAGACTGGTCACCGTTGTTACAGCACAGAGACTGGGTTCATTCAGAATGTGCTATTATCTCTTTGTGAATGGCAATGTTTTAGATGAGTACTCAGGGATTCACCTTTTAAAGAGGGCCACGCACTGGATTCTGTTCAGTGATTCATCTGACATTTAAATATTCAGGCCTGACATTTACCTGTCCAGATGAAAGGCCGCAATCTCAGCATTGTGCCTCTCGAAATCGGAGAAGTAGAAGAAGTCGGGCGGCGTCTCCTGCTCCCTGGTTTGCCTGGAAGGTAAAGGCCAGCGTACAAAGAGTTAAAAACCAAGTTAAGATTAATTCCTCACAGATGGTGGGCTGCGGATAAAGGCTGAGAGTTTGTTAAGATGAGGGGTCCACCCTCAATCCTCTTGGCTAAGAATACTTCAAATAATACACACAATATGCTCCTCAATTGTTTTAACCAGGAAACCTGTGGAGAGAATCCTATAATAGCGTCACGTGTGTTAGTATTGTTAGTATAGCTTGGTTTTAAATCAAATCAACGCAGTGACCCTGATAAACTTACTTTCAGTCTTAACAAGCCTTAATGGGTTCTTCCCTCAGGATGGAGCCACCTTCAAGCAATGTGTTAACACCCTCTCAACACTGAGGCGCTCATATCAGCCTTGCCTCAAGCGCTTTACAGAGGACTAATTGGTATGGGCTTTATCTCCACTCTCTCTCTCCTGTTCGTGCAGTTCTCATGAAAAAATAAAAAAAATAAAAATAAAAACATGCCGTAAGGGAGGGGAGGATGGGATGGGGGTTGGTAACCTGCTTCAATTAGCCATTTTCTTTGGAAGTTTATCACATGATCTGAAAGAGGGTGGCTGAGTCGCACCGGGGCTGGAATGGAAACAGATCCTAATCTTGTAGAGAGCTGCTCGTTCCACCCGGGTCTTCAGCTGGCTGCAACATTAGCGGGGGGGGGGGGGGGGGGGGGGGGGGGGGGGGGGGGGGGGGGGGGGGGG